>SJYC01073529.1:0-45648 GCA_006408675.1 Madoqua kirkii
CCCTTCAACACAGAGCGTTCAAAGTCACCACAGCTGGCTGGATCTGGCCTGACTCCAGGGTTGCCCGGGGGTTCCCTCCAATGGCTCTTTCCTCTGTGTGACCAGGCAACTCACAAACATCAAGTGCTTGTCGCAAGCAGGCCAAGTTTAGGTAAGATTAATGGCTTAAATCCTGTTCTGTTGGCAAAGAGGTGGGTATGAGCACAGTCTGGAGCCCACTCAGTTTGCTCCAAACTTCGCTGGATTCATCACTGAAGGTGCCTTGTTCCCGGAAGGCCCTGGGCCCTGGCAACCTGCACGCAGCTCGATTCAGCACTCTGTTCCATCAGGACACCTCTGCTTCAGAAAAGCCCAGGAAGCATCATCGTCTGTGAGGCAGGGCGTGTGCACCTGATGAGGAAGACAGGTTGAGAGCTTAACTGAGGCCCCCAGGGCAGACTCTGTTCCCCTTTCAAAGAAGAATGATGTTAAATGACAGAGAAATGACAACCAACGTGACCGTGAAAACAACTATGAAAACCTTCTCAGCTGAGGATTCAGAAGGTAACGCAACCAGCCCACCCTGGCCAACTCTTCTCCCTTCTTTTACTCCAGAAATAGATGGACTCCTGAGTCTCTCCCCAAGAGACTCACTCTCTCGGCCGCTGGTCTCCCTGGTCACTGACCTCTCTTCAGGCGGCAGCCCCCAGAAGGCCGACTAGGAAGCCATAGCTAACGGTCCATAACTTAGAAACCCGGCAGGGCTTATCTGTGCTCAGCACTGACTGTCATTCTCTCAAGAGTCTTTCCCATAAGCTGGTGTTTTGAGGGGCCAAGCAGGCCTCTCTGCGGCCGGCCTCCTGGTGCAGGGGGAGGGCCTGCCTCTGGGCCTAACTGCTGGCTGGACACCTCAGGCGCTCTGAGGTCTTGGGCACGGGTTCCAGCTTCTGTGTGTCTGGGTTTCCTCTTCTAGAACGGAGATAATAATAGTGCCTGCCTCGTGGGTGATTCAAGAACCCAGTTAGCATTTGTAAAGTGCTCAGATGAATGCCGGGCACACAGGGAGCCCACAGATGTGTTTGTTGAACACAACACATAATTCTTAAAGCACAGTTGATTTACAATGTTGTGCTAATCACTGCTGTTCAGCAAAGTGATTCAGTTCTGCATGCGTGAGCTCTGTCACCTCAGCTGACTCTTCGTGACCCCTTGGACTGCAACCCTCCAGGCTCCTCTGTCCAAGGGATTCTCCAGGCAAGAATAATGGAGTGGGGTACCATTTCCTCCTCCAGGGGATCTTCCTGACCCAGGGATCAAACCCAAGTCTCTTATGTCTCCTGCATTGGCAGGCGGGTTCTTTACCACTAGCACCAACTGAGAAGCGTTCGCTCAAATACGAGTCCATTGAGTCAGTGATGCTGACATATATATAACCTCATATATCATAGATGTATGATCTAACCTGACATATATACAACCTCAGTTATATATATATATGCATATATATGTTTTTTTCCTAATACTCTTTTCAATCACGGTTTATCCCAGGATACTGAATACAGTTCCCTGTGCTGTACAGGAGGACCTTGTTGTTTATCCACCCTGTGTGTAAGAGTTTGCATCCCCAACTCCCAAGCCTTGCCTCCCCCTTGGCAGCCACCTGTCTGTCCTCCGTGTCTGCACAACATGTAATTTTTAGCAACTGCCTAGAAGCAAACACAAAGCACAAACGTCCTCTTCATTTAACCTTCATTTTTACCTCTCGGCTGTTGGTTCTCTTCCAGAGCCTCACTAAGCTGATGTGTCTTATGGAAACTCATGATGTCTTGTGGAAACTGCCCCCATGGCAACAAAGCCAGCAGTCTGCCAGCTTCAAGCAGGAATGGCATCCAGCTGTGTGAATGGCATCTGTTTCATTTTCAGAGAGAAGAACCTCTAAACTCATCAACCATCCAACTTAAGGCCAAGCTCAAAATTGTTAATTAAGGGCATGATTAAGTCTGTGCCAATGTCTACAAAATTCTTAAATTTGAAGATGTGTTGAGGAAATGGGCAAAAATGCTGGAATTTAAGGGAAATGTGGCCATTCTTTTTGATGAATGTTGACCTCACCCTGTGTTTCTCCATTTCCTGCCACGCCAGGGACATTTTTCCCACGAGAACAGCTCACTTGGAGTGGTGATCAGGTGTGGAGAGGCAGCCATGTGAACCGAGGAGGGAATATTCTGAACGTTCCATAGCTAGACATCACCTTAGGAAATAGTGAAGCATTTAAGAACACAAACTAGAAAAAAGAGAGCTTTTAGGTCCAGTAAATCATCGATGCTATTCAGTTGCTAAGTCATGTCAGACTCCAGGACCCCACAGACTGTAGCCCACCAGGCTCCTCTGTCCATGGGATTTTCCAGCAAGAACACTGAAGTGGGTTACCATTTCCTCCTCCAGGGGATCTTCCTGACCCAGGGATTGAACCCATGTCTCTTGTGTCTCCTGCATTGGCAGGTGGATTCTTTACCACTCACGCCTCCTGGGAAGTGCTTGCCCAGATTCATGTCCATTGAGTCGGTGATGCTATCTAACCATCTCATCCTCTGCTGCACCTCTGCCCCAACCCCAGTGAAGCAGGAAGATATAAACCTTCTGGAAGTACTAGGGGCCCGCAAGTGAAAAGGACAGACCTCTGTTTTGGAGGGAGCCCCATGGCTTTGGGGCTCCACGGACACCTGTTATCCAGCAGCTACCTCTCCTGAAATTTGCTCTGGGTCCAGGCAGAAGGTCAGACCTCTTCTGCCACTGGTCCCTGAAGACAGCTGCAGCGGGAGCAGGTAAACAGGACACACGACGTCTCTGTTCACACTAGGAAAGCTTGTTTCGGTAGGAGGTGAACCTCAAAGGAGCAGGCTTCGCGTCCAGCTTTCGCTGCACCGACAGGGTCTTGGTTCACGTAACCGCCCTTCTGTGGGCACTGCTGTAAGCCAAGGAACACAAGTGTCCCAGTTCCAGCTTCCAACACAAACTTCCTTAGCTTTGTCTTCTCCCAGATGAGCATTCTGTCTCTGCAAATGTAAGCCTCTGGGTCGTGGTCCTCCCCTCCAGTAGGATTGCTCAGGACGCAAAAGCCACGGGCTTGCTAACTTGCTGGTTAAATCGGGGTTCAGTGCCCTTCCCACGGGGCTGGTGCCCACATTTTTCCCCATTAAACTCAGTTCCTTTTACAGCAGCCCCTCTCTCGGCCCCTTTGTTGGGTTGGGGGCTTTCTCCCAGAGCCGTTCAGATGCTTTGGACGCCTTCTCACCCTGATGTGCTGGCAGTGGGAGGGCTCCCAAGACCTGGCAATTTACTGAAAAAGAAAATCAACAGAGACTGAACTTTTGTTTCAAGTCTATGATGTCAAATATATTGCTTCTCTTCTGTGCAGCCAAGCAGTTTAGAACTTGCCTTTTATTAGCAGTGTCCTAGCTTCCCTGGTGGCTCAGTGTAAAATCCACCTGCCAGTACTGGAGATGCAAGAGATGAGAGTTCAATCCCCAGATCAGGTAGATCCCCTGGAGGAGAAAATGGCAAGCCTCTCCAGTATTCTTGCCTGAAAAGTCCCATGGACAGAGGAGCCTGGCAGGCTATACAGTCTATAGGGTCACAAAAGAATCAGACATGAGTTAGCACTAAATAGCAACAACGACAGGGAAAAACCTAAGCCAGGATAAGATTCATGCTTTTAAACCTACCTTGCTTCATCTCTTACCAAAAATATAACACTAAGAGAAGATTAAAAAAAAGGCCCCACCTTCAGAAAAGAGATGAATTCTTGCTGTAACATGTCATCATCATAAAATGACAATGACATTGTACATAATATATACAATGTATACTTTTGCCTTTTCTCACTTAATCTTGATAATTATTGTAAGAAGTTGACGCAGCAGGTAGGTTTCCCTTTACTTTGTAAAGAGGACTTGCTTGAAGCCACGTGATGGTGTAATCTCAGCACAAAGGAAGAATTTGGTTCACCTCACTATGGTTCAGGATTGGATCTATCTCGGGTGGGGGTGAGGGGTGGGGGGAACAGGCATCCCTCAGCCTCTCCCAGCCAGAAGGACAGGGGTCTTGACCCTGTCCTTGCTCCTCGTCCCCCTGCTCCCAGGGAAGGCAGCCTTTCAGCAAATGGTACATCAGAGTTAAGTCCAGAGAAGAGGGCAGTGCCAGCACCAGTCAAGAAGTTTGCTTTTTTTTCTGGTTCTGTTCACAGATGGTCATTAAGAGCCAAGGCAGTCACTCTTAGCAGAATGGTGATCAGGTCTGATATCATGCTATAGCGGAACTCAGTGGAGGATGGAGCAGAAAAGCAAGGAGGCAACGACTCCAGGGAGAAGGACAGATTTCCAGGTCTTTGTTGGAGGAGGCCTGAAACTGACCCTGGACAGCAGTGAGGCCTGTTTCCACATCCCTAGATGTTGCAGTTCAGTTCAGTCGCTCAATCGTGTCCAACTCTTTGCCACCCTATGACCTCAGCACACGAGGCCTTCCTGTCCATCACCAACTCCTGGGGTTCACTCAAATTCATGTCCATCGAGTCAGTGATGCCATCCAGCCATCTCATCCTCTGTCATCCCCTTCTCCTCCTGCCCTCAGTCTTTCCCAGCATCAGGGTCTTTTCCAATGAGTCAATTCTTTGCATCAAGTGGCCAAAGTATTGGAGTTTCAGCTTCAACATTAGTCCTTCCAATGAATACCCAGGACTGATCGCCTTTAGGATGGACTGGTTGGATCTCCTTATAGTCCAAGGGACTCTCAAGAGTCTTCTCCAACACCACAGTTCAAAAGCATCAATTCTTTGGTGCTCAGCTTTCTTTACAGTCCAACTCTCACATCCATACATGACCACTGGAAAAACCATAGCCTTGACTAGATGGACATCTGTTGGCAAAGTAATGTCTTTGCTTTTGAATATGCTGTCTAGGTTGGTCATAACCTTCCTTCCAAGGAGTAAGCATTTTTCAGTTTCATGGCTGCAGTCACCATCTGCAATGATTTTGGAGAAAAATAAAGTCTGACACTTCACTGTTTCCCCATCTATCTGCCATGAAGTGATAGGACTCGATGCCATGATCTTAGTTTTCTAAATGTTGAGCTTTAGGCCAACTTTTTCACTCTCCTCTTTCACTTTCATCAAGAGGCTCTTTAGTTCTTCACTTTCTGCAATAAGGGTTGTATCATCTGCATATCTGAGGTTATTGATATTTCTCCCAGCAATCTTTATTCCAGCTTGTGCTTCCTCCAGCCAGCGTTTCTCATGATGTACTCTGCATATAATTTAAATAAGCAGGGTGACAATATACAGCCTTGACATACTTCCTTTCCTATTTGGAACCAGTCTGTTGTTCCATGTTCAGTTTTAACTGTTGCTTCCTGACCTGCATACAGGTTTCTCAAGAGGCAGGTTAGATGGTCTGGTATTCCCATCTCTTTCAGAATTTTCTGCAGTTTATTGTGATCCACACAGTCAAAGGCTTTGGCATAGTCAATAAAGCAGAAATAGATGTTTTTCTGGAACTCTCTTGCTTTTTCGATGATCCAGCAGATGTTGGCAATTTGGTCTCTGGTTCCTCTGCCTTTTCTAAAACCAGCTTGAACATCTGGAAGTTCACGGTTCATGTATTGCTGAAGCCTGGCTTGGAGGATTTTAAGCATTACTTTACTAGTGTGTGAGATGAGTGCAATTGTGCAGTAGTTTGAACATTCTTTGGTAGTTTGAGCTTTCTTTCTGGCCAAGCTCTCTCATCCATACATGACTACTGGAAAGACCATAGCCTTGACTTATATGGACTTTTGTCAGCAAAGTGATGTCTTTGCTTTTTAACACACTGTCTAGGTTTATCATAGCTAGGACCCCATGAACTTTATAAAGTCAGGGTCTGTAGTGGGTATGAAATGTAGATAACACACATGTGGGTGGGCAGACCTCATGCCATGGAATCAGTATAATCCTCAGGTGTGGATTTTCTCAAATCTTAATAAGAACTACTATTAGTGGGGTCCCCAAATAACAAAAATTAACTTTAAGCATGTAATACAACTTTAAAATGACATTTTATATGAAAGTATCTTTTCCTAGAAAAATCTCAGTAATACTTCAAAATACTGAATTATGGACTACATTCTAGGCAGGGTTGTTTTCTGGTTAGGTGCATTGATGAAAAAAAAAAATCACATCTCCTCTTAACCCCTGCCCTGCACAAGGGTCACAGACAAACCTAGGCTGTGACCATCTCACTGGCCCCTGCAGCTTTGGAGAGAGCCTGAGTGACATAGGATGGGACAACAGGGCAGAGAAGGGAGGCCTGCCGCGGGCCCAGCATCCAGAAGTCAGCGAGGTGAGGAGGGAGTAGGGAGGTGCTTTGGTGGTCGTCTGAATCTGTGGTTCACAAAGAATTCTTCATCAAGAGAATCCTCACCTCAATGGAACTCTGATGGCTAAGTGACCAAGCCTGGGCTCCTTCCCAAAATCTAGCTTTAGGCAGAAAGAGACCCAGCAGCTAAAGCCTAGGCTGGTGCTGGCAAGCCTGGAGCTGACTCCTTGGTACATCACTTGCTAGCTGTGTGACTTTGGGCTAGTCCCTTGACCTCTCTGAGCCTGCTTTCCCACTAGTGGGGTGGAGGTGATTTGACAGTAACCCTCCTCAGGAGTGTGCCACGAGGCCTGAATGAGATGATGGACATATAGTGCTGGAAACGGCTCCAGGCATGGGACGAGGTGCTCACTCTCACTTTATAGCAGTCGGTTTCCTGAGGTGGTTGCTCAGACAGTAAAGCGTCTGCCTGCAATGCAGGAGACCCGGGTTCGATCCCTGGGTTGGGAAGATCCCCTGGAGAAGGAAATGGCACCCCACTCCAGTACTCTTGCCTGGAGAATCCCGTGGACAGAGGAGCCTGGTGGGCAATAGTCCACAGGTCACAGTCGGATACGACTGAGCAACTTCACTCTCACTTTCTTTCTTTCACTTTCCTGAGTTGGAAGCTTGGTAGTAGTAACTTTTGATAAGGCGTTCTTTGTTGCCATGTACATTTTGGCTTCTGACCCATTCCCGGACAAAGTGGGTAGACTTTTGTGTTTTCCTTCCACATTTGTCTAGGTTACCATCAGCGTTACTCTGTAACAGACCACCCAAAACTTAGAGGTCAAAATCACAGTCGTCTCACTGTCTGTGATCTTGAGCTTCAGGAACTGAGCAGGACTTAGAAGAGAGGCCCCTCTTTAATCCCCTGGGGTCAGCTGAGTGGCTCAGTTCTCATCCACGGGGTCTCTCTCCTTCCCTGGGACCTCTCACCACCCAGGGGTCTGGCCTGAGCTTCCAATATGGCCAGTGGCTTCCAAGAGGATGAAAGCTGGGTGGCTTCTTGAGGTCCAAGCTCAGAGATAGCAGGTCATGACTTCTGGTTTGTTTAACAAGTCTTCGGGTAGGCTGGATTCAGGAAGGGGAATTCCCAGGTGGCTCAGATGGTAAAGAATCTGCCTGCAATGAAGGAGACCCCAGTTTGACCCCTGGATTGGGAAGATCCCCTAGAGAAGGGAATGGAAACCCACTCAGTATTCTTACCTACGAGAATCCCATGGACAGAGGAGCCTGGTGGGCTACAGTCCATGGGGTCGCAAAGAGTCAGACATGACTGAATGACTAACACTTGGTGGGAGGGTGGTGCACACAGACTCAGGATGGGGCGCTGTTGGCACCCATCAGCGGTGGTGCCCACCCTGCCGACAGTTTTCCACGGTACTCTGTTTTCAGTTTTGTGGTACTTTTTACAATTTGTTTTGTGTGCCCTTCACCTGTAAGTGCATGGTTCCCTTCCCAGTGCCAGCACTGTGGGGCGTTTATCCACTTTGCCTCAGAGCCCAGCACACAGACTGGCATGCTTAATATATTGATTGAACTAGTGGGGGAGGACATGGATAAATCTAGATTTTTACCTTAACTTGACAATAACAACAAGATTATTCTTTTAAGAAAAACTCTCAAGGCCATTTTTGAGACTTTCAAAAAGTCATGTTTTCTTCCCTTTGTAAACTTTAATACATGTACTTCTCTCTCAATCAGTAGGTATTCAGCTTTTGGGCACCACAAATAGAAAAATAAGAGGTTAAAAGGATTCTGTCAAAAAAAAAAATGTATTTCACCCAAAAGGCAGATAAAAAGGTTTCACTGGAGTGTGTACGGGAATGACTTTGGATATTTAAGCCCTGAAAAAAGGTGAAGTGAGATGCCTATATGTGTGTCAGAGGGCGATGAGACTTTCAAAAAGTCATGTTTTCTTCCCTTTGTAAACTTTAATACATGTACTTCTCTCTCAATCAGTAGGTATTCAGCTTTTGGGCACCACAAATAGAAAAATAAGAGGTTAAAAGGATTCTGTCAAAAAAAAAATGTATTTCACCCAAAAGGCAGATAAAAAGGTTTCACTGGAGTGTGTACGGGAATGACTTTGGATATTTAAGCCCTGAAAAAAGGTGAAGTGAGATGCCTATATGTGTGTCAGAGGGCGCATCTGAAATGTCAAAAATGTGGACAATTTTTAAAGCAAAGTGAAGTTGAACAATAAAAGCAAGTCCCTATAACATCTCTAGGGAATCTGCACTTTAGCCTCAAGGCACATTCTTGCATCAAATCTTAGTAAATAGATTTTGCTCTTCATCAGTTCCGTTCAGTTGCTCAGTCGTGTCCCACTCTTTGCGACCCCATGAATCGCAGCACACCAGGCCTCCCTGTCCATCACTAACTCCCAGAGTTCACTCAGACTCACGTTCATCGAATCAGTGATGCCATCCAGCCATCTCATCCTCTGTCGTCCCCTTCTCCTTCTGCCCCTAATCCCTCCCATCATCAGAGTCTTTTCCAATGAGTCAACTCTTCACATGAGGTGGCCAAAGTACTGCAGTTTCAGCTTTAGCATCATTTTTTCCAAAGGAATCCCAGGACTGATCTCCTTTAGGATGGACTGGTTGGATCTCCTTGCAGTCCAAGGGACTCTTAAGAATCTTCTCCAACACCACAGTTCAAAAGCATCAATTGTTCGGCACTCAGCTTTCTTCACAGTCCACCTCTCATATCCATACATGACTACTGGAAAAACCATAGCCTTGACTAGATGGACCTTTGTTGGCAAAATAATGTCTCTGCTTTTGAATATACTATCTAGGTTGGTCATAACTTTTGTTCCAAGGAGTAAGTGTTTTTTAATTTCATGGCTGCAATCACCATCTGCAGTGATTTTGGAGCCCCCCAAAATAAAGTCTGACACTGTTTCTACTGTTTCCCCATCTATCTGCTATGAAGTGATGGGACCAGATGCCATGATCTTAGCTGTGTGGATCACTGTGGATCACAATAAACTGTGGAAAATTCTGAAAGAGATGGGAATACCAGACCATCTGACCTGCCTCTTGAGAAACCTGTATGCAGGTCAGGAAGCAATAGTTAGAACTGGACATGGAACAACAAGCTGGTTCCAAATAGAAAAAAGAGTCCATCAAGGCTGTATATTGTCACCCTGCTTATTTAACTTATATACAGAGTACATCATGAGAAATGTTGGGCTGGAAGAAGCACAAGCTGGAATCAAGATTGCCGGGAGAAATATCAATAACCTCAGATATGCAGATGACACCACTCTTATGGCAGAAAGTGAAGAGGAACTAAAAAGCCTCTTGATGAAAGTGAAAGTGGAGAGTGAAGTTGGCCTGAAGCTCAACATTCAGAAAACGAAGATCATCGCATCTGGTTGGACTGTGAAGAAAGCTGAGTGCTGAAGAATTGATGCTTTTGAACTGTGGTGTTGGAGAAGACTCTTGAGAGTCCCTTGGACTGCAAGGAGATCCAACCGGTCCATTCTGAAGGAGATTAGCCCTGGGATTTCTTTGGAGGTAATGATCCTGAAGCTGAAACTATAGTACTTTGGCCACCTTATGCAAAGAGTTGACTCATTGGAAAAGACTTTGATGCTGGGAGGGATGGGGGGCAGGAGGAGAAGGGGTCGACAGAGGATGATACGGCTGGATAGCATCACCAACTCAGTGGACATGGGTTTGTGTGGACTCCGGGAGTTGGTGATGGACAAGAGGCCTGGCGTGCTGTGGTTCATGAGGTCACAGAGAGTCGGACACGACTGAGCGACTGAACTGAACTTTGGGTCTGGCAGATAAAGCCTGAAATAATTCTTATTAACTCCAAAATCTCTGTTTTGAGGTTTTTATTAGCAAATAGGATAGCTACAGAAGCAACCTATCAATACCATCAATGATGATTAGCTGCAAATTTTATTTGGCTCCAATCCAATTTGTGTGAAGCAGGGCTTTCAAGCTTATTTAACTATAGAAGACCTATGTGTGCACGTGTGCTTAGTTGCTTCAGTCGTCTCCAGCTCTTCGTAACCCTGTGGATTGTATTCTGCCAGGCTCTCCTCTGTCCGTAGGAGATCCACATCTCATTTAAAAGTGTGCAAAGGTCTCACAATGATTCATGGTGATAAGAAGAGGAAGAGAAGCTTACACAAAGATGTGAAGCAGGGCTTTCAAGCTTATTTAACTATAGAAGACCTATGTGTGCACGTGTGCTTAGTTGCTTCAGTCGTCTCCAGCTCTTCGTAACCCTGTGGATTGTATTCTGCCAGGCTCTCCTCTGTCCGTAGGAGATCCACATCTCATTTAAAAGTGTGCAAAGGTCTCACAATGATTCATGGTGGTAAGAAGAGGAAGAGAAGCTTACACAAAGGGTGGGGACACATGGTATGGATTAGAAAAATCTTTTTTTTTTTTTTTTCGAGGATTCTTACTAGGTTCATGTGAATTTGTTATAGTCTAAGAGAGCTCACAATCAATAAACTTTCACAGTTTGGGAAAGCAGAGAATTTTTTTTTAAATTCTTTAAACCTAGTCTAGCAAAGCCCAGACCCCAGCTAGCTACACACAGTGATCAATGGAACTCTTCCTTCTGCCTGTGGAAATATGATAAAAGCAAGAGAGACAGAGAAGGGTGTTCACACACGTGCCTACTGTGGCTCAGAGCATACTCCTGATGGAGCCTGTGGCCTGGTTCCTCCTGAGCATCACGACAGAACCGCTCAGATATGATGGCTCCCCAGGCCAGGCCACTGTGTTACCCTGCATGGGCCAGCAGGCCGTAGAACGTGGGTGTGAGGAGGGGCAGGGACCCGGAAGGGCTGAAGAACCCTGTGATGCCTGTCCTAGGACCAGGTGGGGAAGAGTGGTCCTTCTGATGTTCTCTCTCCAGGTCTCCGTGTCCTTTCCTGCCTCTCTTCCCTCCACATGCTCTCCTTCACACACAGAGGTTGAACCCATGGGACAGATCCAAGTCTCACGAGGCAACCTCAGCCCGTTCCTCACTCTGACCTCCAGTTCGTAGGCTTTGGCCGTTGTGGCCGTTCTTCGCCACCTCCTGATGAAAGCATCTGCACACCGCTCCTCTCTCCCACCCCTCACTGAGCAGGGCTCTTCCCCATACAGACTGCTGCCCCCAGAGCTCAGAGACAAACCCAGAACCCAACTCTAGGTCCTCCCTCCAACCTTCCTGAGACATCCTTCAACCTCCCGCCATCAGGAGCTTGACCTGAAGCCCAGCAGCACTCTCTCCTCAGGAGCTCCCTAGCAGCTGAGTGCACACCAAGTCACATCGGTGCTTTCGTTCAATGGCTGGCAAAGTTTCTTATCTTCTGTGATGTGGGAAAGCCATCTGACATCATCATGCGCTCTGCCCGACTCTACTTACGTACATCATGGGCCCTCAGTTCCATATATTTTTCCCTCCTTACACGCAAAGTCAAGCTTATGAACCCTGAGGGAAAACTCTCCCCCAAAGCCTCTCCCCTTGTAGTTCAAAGTCCTGGCTCTCAGTGCTCCTGTCTCTGCTCCTGAAACTCGGTCAAGGATCTGATGCTTCTCTTGGCTTCCATGATGCTTCTTGGGGCTTCCCTGGTGGCTCAGAGGGTCAAGCGTCTGCCTGAAATGTGGGAGACCCAGGTTCAATCCCTGGGTTAGGAAGATCCCTTGGAGAAGGAAATGGCAACCCACTCCAGTACTCTTGCCTGAAAAATTCCATGGACAGAGGAGAGGAGGCTGATGGGCTACAGTTCATGGGGTTGCAAAGAGTCAGATACGACTGAGCAACTTCACTTTCTTTCCTTCTTGGCTAGTGACACTGGTAAGCAGCCTCTGCTACCCAGGCATTCTCTTTAAAGGGCAGGCATAAGAGCTGTTCTTTACTTTTAATTTTAAATTGGTTGAATCAAGGACTTGCACAAGGCCGGGGTACAGGGTTTTGCTTTGGGGCCTTGAAGTGTAACGTGCATCTAATAAGCAACCAAAGCTAGATGTCTTTTGTTGATACAATAATGGATTGGGAACGAGGCAGGTCCTTACTTTTAAGCAATCACCCCTGAGGTTTCTGTGTGAGAGGCGCCCTCAGTGCCGTCAGAGGTGGTGCAAGCAGCGGGTGCGAAGACGCTCAGGTAACACCTCAGGTACGCTCGTTTCCAAATTGCTTTTGCCTTTGCAGCATGCGCCCAAACCCTGAGCCCAGGCTGGATGCTCTGTGTCAGGGAAGGAGGCTGGCCAAGTCGGCCAAGGCTTGGCTGCTTATCTGCCTTGTCACTTGACTCCGTGTCAGAGGCTCTAACAAAGGACCACGGGCTGGGGGCTTAAACAACACAGTCCTGGGGGCTTGAAGTCCAAGGTCAAGGTGTCAGAGGGGGTAGTTTCTTCTGAGGACTATGAGGAAAATTTCGGTCTGTGCCTCCCTCGTAGTCTCTGGTGCTGGCTGGCAATCCTTGGGGCTCCTTGGTTTGAAAGTGGGTTTCCCTCTGTGTCTTCACATTGTCTCCCCTACCCTGTACACACCACCTTCTCTTCAGATGGCATTTCTTTTATGAAGATACCAGTCATTGGATTAGGAGCCCACCACACTCCAGCGTGACCTCAGTTTAACTTCATCACATCTGCAATAACCCCATTTCAAATAAGGTCCTTCCGAAGTACCAAGGGTTGGGATTTTACCATATGATGTTTTTATGGTGGGGCGAGGGAGGTTGAGGAGCAAGACACAACTCAGCCCCTAAGAGGCCCCTTTCTCCTCCATGGGCTGCTCTGAACAGTTCTAAGAGAAGAAAGACTTCTGGGACTTCCCTGGGGGTCGAATGGTTAAGCCACTGCCCTCCCAGTGCAGGGTCTATGGGTTCACCACAGGTCGGGACCTATGATCCCACATGCTGCACGGAGTGACTTTAAAAAATCTTTAAAAAAAGTCAGAAGACTTCTGATCCCAGGCTGTCTTTTGCCACATCCCTCATTTCAGAGATGCATCCACTGTCTGAGGCTCTCAAGACAGAGGAGCTGTGCTTTTTACCCGGTGGACACTGGGAGCAGGAATGCTTACTTGAGCTCTCAGCCTGACTTATGATTGATGACAAGAAGGTCAAGAAGAGTGCGTTAAGCAGGTCTGTGCTGGTGTTGAATTCAAATTGGATGTGATTTCACTCCAGGGCCCATGGAGACTCTTACTCACGTTGTCTTTTATAAATAATCTTCAGCTTTTGTTAGTAGCCTCGATGTCAAGCACTCAATTTAGCTCAAAATCAAATTACTCATTATATTCAGCTAAAATTCCAATGGCTCATTAAGCCAAGCCTGTGGCGTGATGAAGTCAGCGACCTTGCATGAATGAGCAGGTGACTAAGGAGTCTCGGAGCCAGCTAATTAGGTAACACTTTTATTTCTCCTCTTGAAATGTTAGACAAGCCATACATGTTGAGAGGTCTCAGAGCTCAGACATGAACCAGTTTGCGCACTGGCATCTCTAAGACATCTGTATTCTCACTGTTCACTCACCTGTGACCCCGAGGACCCACTGGGGCTGGAGCTGACGTCAGGGCTGTCTCCTTCTCAGATGGTAAGAACTTCTCCCAGTGGCAGAAGAGAGGCACAGGTATCACTCCATCCCCTGCCGCCAAAGACACCAGAAGCTCCATTTTTCCTCCAGAATCATACAAGAGGCAGGGAATCGAGGTTGACCAAGAGCATAAAACTTTAGAAGACAAAGAATTGGAGTAGTTTTTTTTTCATTGAACTGTAGTTTATTTACAATTGTTGTGTTAGTTTCAAGTGTACAGCAAAGTGAATCCATTTTACATATATATAACATATATATTTTATTATGTATATTACATATATTTACAATAATATATATTGCATATATATATTCTTTTTCAGATTCATTTCCAGTAAACATTATACATTATTGCAACATATTTAATGTAGTTCCCTGTGCTACACGTAGGTCCTTGTTGTTTATCTACTTTATTTATTTCAGTTGTGTATGGAGTAGTTACTTTTAAGTACCACACAGTTTTTAAGCCCCTCCTATCTCAGCCCCTGGAAATACGTCTGGTCTCAGAGACACAGAGGCCAGCACATTTAGGGCTGTCTCAGCACTCCTCATCACCGAGGAGTCAGGACCCAAGTCCAGGGGCTCTTGCCCTTGTGCCTGTGGAGCCTCCTTTCCGCCTTCCCTCCCCGTTCCCGCCTCCCTCCTCTGAATAAGCACCCCATTGTTTAGGGAGTTTATGTGTGCCTGAGGCTGGAATTACCTTCTCTGCCCAGACTCACTCTTTCTGCCAGCTGACAGTGTGAAGATATCACTAATATTCTATTGCCAGATTTGAGTTAAATATTAATGTCAAAAGTATAGACAGCCTGGGAACAATTATGGACATCTCCAGATACATCATATTATCTTTGGCATCAAGTTTCAGTTCAGTTCAGTTCATTTCAGTTCAGTCGCTCAGTCGTGTCCGACTCTTCGCAACCCCATGAATTGCAGCACGCCAGGCCTCCCTGTCCATCACCATCTCTCGGAGTTCATTCAGACTCACGTTCATCGAGTCAGTGATGCCATCCAGTCATCTCATCCTCTGTCGTCCCCTTCTCCTCCTGCCCCCAATCCCTCCCAGCATCAGAGTCTTTTCCAATGAGTCAACTCTGCATGAGGTAGCCAAAGTACTGCAGTTTCAGCTTCAGCATCATTCCTTCCAAAGAAATCCCAGGGTTGATCTCCTTCAGAATGGACTGGTTGGATCTCCTTGCAGCTCAAGAAACTCTCAAGAGTCTTCTCCAACACCACAGTTCAAAAGCATCAATTATTCAGCACTCAGCCTCTTCACAGTCCAAATCTCACATCCATACATGACCACAGGAAAAACCATAGCCTTGACTAGGCGGACTTTAACTCATTAAGCCAAGCCTGTGGCGTGATGAAGTCAGCGACCTTGCATGAATGAGCAGGTGACTAAGGAGTCTCGGAGCCAGCTAATTAGGTAACACTTTTATTTCTCCTCTTGAAATGTTAGACAAGCCATACATGTTGAGAGGTCTCAGAGCTCAGACATGAACCAGTTTGCGCACTGGCATCTCTAAGACATCTGTATTCTCACTGTTCACTCACCTGTGACCCCGAGGACCCACTGGGGCTGGAGCTGACGTCAGGGCTGTCTCCTTCTCAGATGGTAAGAACTTCTCCCAGTGGCAGAAGAGAGGCACAGGTATCACTCCATCCCCTGCCGCCAAAGACACCAGAAGCTCCATTTTTCCTCCAGAATCATACAAGAGGCAGGGAATCGAGGTTGACCAAGAGCATAAAACTTTAGAAGACAAAGAATTGGAGTAGTTTTTTTTTCATTGAACTGTAGTTTATTTACAATTGTTGTGTTAGTTTCAAGTGTACAGCAAAGTGAATCCATTTTACATATATATAACATATATATTTTATTATGTATATTACATATATTTACAATAATATATATTGCATATATATATTCTTTTTCAGATTCATTTCCAGTAAACATTATACATTATTGCAACATATTTAATGTAGTTCCCTGTGCTACACGTAGGTCCTTGTTGTTTATCTACTTTATTTATTTCAGTTGTGTATGGAGTAGTTACTTTTAAGTACCACACAGTTTTTAAGCCCCTCCTATCTCAGCCCCTGGAAATACGTCTGGTCTCAGAGACACAGAGGCCAGCACATTTAGGGCTGTCTCAGCACTCCTCATCACTGAGGAGTCAGGACCCAAGTCCAGGGGCTCTTGCCCTTGTGCCTGTGGAGCCTCCTTTCCGCCTTCCCTCCCCGTTCCCGCCTCCCTCCTGCTGAATAAGCACCCCATTGTTTAGGGAGTTTATGTGTGCCTGAGGCTGGAATTACCTTCTCTGCCCAGACTCACTCTTTCTGCCAGCTGACAGTGTGAAGATATCACTAATATTCTATTGCCAGATTTGAGTTAAATATTAATGTCAAAAGTATAGACAGCCTGGGAACAATTATGGACATCTCCAGATACATCATATTATCTTTGGCATCAAGTTTCAGTTCAGTTCAGTTCATTTCAGTTCAGTCGCTCAGTCGTGTCCGACTCTTCGCAACCCCATGAATTGCAGCACGCCAGGCCTCCCTGTCCATCACCATCTCTCGGAGTTCATTCAGACTCACGTTCATCGAGTCAGTGATGCCATCCAGTCATCTCATCCTCTGTCGTCCCCTTCTCCTCCTGCCCCCAATCCCTCCCAGCATCAGAGTCTTTTCCAATGAGTCAACTCTTTGCATGAGGTGGCCAAAGTACTGCAGTTTCAGCTTCAGCATCATTCCTTCCAAAGAAATCCCAGGGTTGATCTCCTTCAGAATGGACTGGTTGGATCTCCTTGCAGCTCAAGAAACTCTCAAGAGTCTTCTCCAACACCACAGTTCAAAAGCATCAATTATTCAGCACTCAGCCTCTTCACAGTCCAAATCTCACATCCATACATGACCACAGGAAAAACCATAGCCTTGACTAGGCGGACTTTAGTCGGCAAAGTAATGTCTTTGCTTTTGAATATACTATCTAGGTTGGTCATAACTTTTCTTGGTTGAAAATGAAACTCTAAATGGATACTAAGCGTTCAGTTTGTTACTCATATGGCTATTCCCACACAACCCAAATGAAATATTGACCCATAACAGGGTTTATACTTGCTTAGAACACTTTCAAAGACTGAGGTTGAGTGGAGCATGGATGATCCCTCACTAGTTAGTACGCACAACTAGTTATAGAGCATCCTAATACCTGGAAGCGGTGGTGCAAAGTCAAAGACAGAATTAACTATGGCAGCAGAGTCAAGGGGACAAGCCAGGGTTGCTGACTGACAGGGTGGTAAAAGTCAGTAGCCAAGGAAATATGGAGATCCACTTTGGGAATCTGTGCTAAGCTGAAAACTGGAAGGAACCAGAAACCCATGCAGCCCAGCTGAACACCAGCAGAGAGCCTATCTTAAGTAAAAGACTCTTCTTAATGTTTTCAAATACTGCCATTTATACCTACATACCTGCCAGCATTGGGTCTGAAAAGTCAGATCCGAGCCAGCTCTGTTTACATAATGTTTGCAGTTTTGTAGGGTCAGTCTGTTGTTCAGTTATGTTTAGAACTGTGATCAACAGATTGCAATTAATCCTCCTCTTCAAACTGGAATACTGTTTTTCCATATTTATAGTATTCACCATGGAAATGAATGGATAGATAATACTGGCTGGGAGAAGCGGTTTCTAGCCTGTTATGAAAGAATGTTTGGTTAACAAATGGTAAATGATGAACCTTGCTCTCCTAGTTAAACTTCCAACTAGATTTTTAATAATTTCCCAATCCCAACCCTCTAGAAGGACCCCAGGAGTATTTGATGCTTTATCTGAACTTGTAATCACTGCCACTTACTCTGTAAAGTCCTCTATATATACCGCAAGGCCTTGGAAATATGTATACTGGGACTTCATTCATCTATCGGTTTCTTTTGTTCCATGAGGTAGAGAGGCAAAGATGGCCTGAGGTCTGATGGGCTGAGAGGAGAAAAGAACGGAAGCCGTCACCTCCCTTCACTGCCAAGGCTTCACGTTGTCCTGCTCGCTTGCTGGTGCATCTGGGGGCATGAGGCATGTAACAGCACATCTCCAATAGAGTAACTTTGTAAAACCAAACCTGGGTTTTTAGGGACTTCCCTTGTGGCCCAAGGGTTAAGAGTCCGCCTTGCAATGCAGGGACGCAGGTTTAGTCCCTGGTCAGGGAACTAAGATCCCACATGCCATGGAGCAACCAAGCCTGAGCCAAAACTATAAAGTCTGCATGTTGCGACGAAAAATCCTGCATGTCACTGTGAGAGATCCCGTGTGCTGCAACTAAGACCCCGTGCAGCCAAGCCAATATAAATTTAAAAAAAATTATTTTAACTGGGTCTTTATTATAAGCTCGATTTAAGTGGGAGAATTTATGGAATTCAATATATTAATTCATTCAGTAAATACCTCCTGAGAGTTGATATCATGCTTGGTATATTCTAGATACTGGAGATTCAGCGATGAAGGTAAGTCCATCCCTCAATTGGGAGTATTAACAAATACACTCTACCATACAGAAAATAGACAAGCAACATGGATTTACTGTATAGCACAGGGAAATATATTCAATATTTTGCAATAAACTGTACAAACGATAAGGGAAAAGAATCTGAAAAAAAGAATATAGACATTTATCTTTCTGTGTATAACTGAATCACTTTGCTGTATACCTGAAACAAATATACTATTGTATTAAGGCACAAAAAAAGAAAGAAGTCCATCCTTCAGGGAGACTGTATTTCACATGTCTATGGGAGAGAGGGTCATGGGAGATGAATAATGGACAAGTAAATAAATGTACATGCGAGCAGGTGATACCTCCTGTGAGAAATACAAGTGTGTAGGGTGAAAGAGTGATGGCTGACAATGACTTTTTTTTTTTTGGACGGAGTCATCAGGGCCCTCCTCTGATCAGTGGTCCTGTATGCAGAGACTTAAGTCCTGTAGCCACCATGCTCCCCAGCCCACCCCTTGCCCTGCCCCCACCATAGGAGTTCCTAACACTGTCTCAGTCCCCTTCAGTCCACAGCCCACACAACTCAGCTTAAGAGACCCCACTGCTTTGGGGCCAGAAAGCAAAGGGGATCATTATTCACCAGTAACTTAAAAAGCAACTGAGCCAGGCTTAAGACACAAAGGATTTGAAGGGTGGTCTGACCTGGTATCATTGTGTCGCCTACCTTCCCTTCTGGTTTCCAGGTTTGTTAAAATCCCTTGAGCTGGGAAGAAGGCAGAGAGTCAAGGATGAAGCAGGGCAGGAAGACATGAGCAGGGGCTCATGTGGCTAAGGGCCACCTGGGAGGGAGCTGGGGCCACCTGATGGAATCCCTCTTTGAAATCTTGGAATCCAAATAGGGGCATCGAGAAGCAGCGCTTGCATCCAGGGTGCAGTCTGGGGAGTCCAGCCGACACATCACAGCAGCTCCAGAGGGCTCTGGAGGGACTGTCTGTGCCTCTAGGGGGTGTGGGAAGGTAGCATCTTGAAGTTTCCATGGGCCCAAATGCAGCATGGGAATTGGGGGATGGGTGGGATTAGCAGGGAAGCAGGAGAAAGACAGTGGGAAGCAAATGGCAAGCGTACTGGTAGCTGACCTGAACCAAGGGCAGCAATTCAGGAGCACGAGGGATACCCACACAGCTGGGAGGTTGCCCACTTGGCACAGGAAGGTGGCATGCCTGGCATAGCCCATCCTGACGACGAGGACCACATGGGGTGAGCTTCACCTGCGCTGGATTCCAGAAGCAGATGGAGACTGAAATGGGGAGTCCCCATTCCCTACCTGCTGGGCTCACCTGGGCACAACCCAGGGAGGGGAGGCACGGGGACTGTGATGCTAAGACCAGTCTTTGAACCCACAGCTGCCAAGAAATCTCTACATTTGATGGAGTTTCCCAGACACGACTAGAAGAAAGTCATGTCTGGATGCATTTAGTTTTTAATTGAACAGGATTCAGAGCCAGAAATGTATCTAATTGTTCTAATTATGAAAAATTAACTTTTACTCGCTCCAGCTTGCCATCGCGAAAATTAGTTCCTGCTACACAAAACCAAACTGGCCGATTCTGTGGGAATTTGTGAGACCGAGTTACTTGTGCATAAATAGTAAGGATGCCACTGAGCTCTGCCAAGGAGCTGCCCCAGAGTTCTGCTTTGAGGCAAACCTAGGCCTGGTTCAAATCCTGGATTCTCCACGAATGACCTGATACCCTTAAGGTGGCTGCTCTTTCGTATTTGAAACTGCCATGATGATACTGTCATGTTTGCTGTGAGAATTAAGGAATTTGGAAGCGTGTAAACACTAGAATGGAAGCTTCCTTTGAATGCCTGTGGCTGCCAGGCCATGCTTTCCTTCTGGGGAATGCCCGCTAAACTGGGCATTTGCTCCTGTTGGTCCTTGTCACAAGGCAAGTGCACAAGCCAAGGACAATGAGGATCCAAGCGGAACACGAGGTGGTTTTGGATGAGCCGAGAATACCCTTCAGAGCATCTTCCTTGGTGTGGTTGAGGGCCAGATGCACCTACAAGATGCTTGACCTATTTCTCAACCGTCCTGAGCTGCGGTTCTGGTTTTCCGTGAAGCTCCCTTCACTCCCTGGATTGGACATCCCACATGGCCCCTTGTCCCCTTTGGGTCCTTGGAATGAACCATCATTCATGCCTGTATAGTTTTTATGTAACCTCAAAGAGCGTATGAACATACAGAAGGCAAATAAATGAATTTACATCAGGCAAATAAATAGAAGCCAGCAGATAAAATATGAGTAAACCAACAGGGTGTGGGCTTCCCCGGTGGCTCGGTGGTAAAGAGCATGCCTGCAATGCAGGAGACACGGGCTCGATCCCTGGATTGGAAAGATCCCCTGGAGGAGGAAACGGTGACCCACTCCAGCATCCTTGCCTGGAAAATCCCATGGACAGAGGAGACTGGCAGGCTACAGTCCAGGGATCATATGAGAGTTGGACACAACTCAGTGACTAAACGACAACAACCAACCAACAAATAAAATACAAACCTCTTATTGGCAGTTTGCATCAAAGCAAGACGCCAATTTGGATGGGTAAGGGGGTGCTTTGCAGCTGTGTGAGTCACATTGTTTGTTAGACAATCTTATTGTGTAGCAGGCCACGGGACATCTGTTGTAGCATCCTTTGTCCACCTTGTAGACCCATCAGCAAGCCACTTCCCAGGAAGCCCCCTCTCCTTGGACGGAAGTGGATATCTGAGTGCGTGTCTGGGCACTGAAGTAGGCTGGGTAAGGCCTGGGAACAGCAGACCCCCGGCAGCTGTATTTTGTCCCAGAGCTGGAGCCCCAGGGTAGAGGGAGGCCAGTGCTGCCCTCTGCAAAGCACCTCCAGCTGCTGCAAAGAAATGGCAGCATCCAACACATCCGCACATCATTTGAAGCAGGTTTGGTCACCTGCAAAGAATCGTAAAGTGTCCTGAGTAAGGGTGATGGGGATAGGGGGTAGGATGTCTCGGGGACTGCTCTTCTAGATAGGATTGCACTCCAGAATCCACTCAGAGGGGAAGCAGTTTGGAGGCTGGTGGAGGCAGAGATGGCCGAGGTTTGGAGACGGACTAGAGAGAGGCCAGAACTCAGCCATGCCCGGCCCAGGAAGGATGGTTCATTTAACTGGGTGCAGTGAGTTTTAGAAACTCGATTTCTGTTCCTGGGCTAAAGCAGTTTCCCATAAATTTTCTTCTGTTGACTGGGTCCCATGAATTCACTTTTCGTCAGAGCCAACTTTCTTATCAGCAAAGTAGTTTGCTACTCTGTGTAGAGGCAGACCAGACAGCTGTAGTGAGCTGCTGCTTTGACAGTATTTACAAAGAGCTTCAGAGACAAGATATGATCTCTTTTACGGTCTTTTTCCTTTTTCAATGAGAAAATGTTTCTTGCAATAAATGTGCTCATCACTTAGTAATTCTACAAGCCTGGGATTGTTTAGCTAAATTTGTTTTTTGTGTGCCAATCATATACAAAGTTTTTCAAGTTTGATGGTACAAGAGTGAGAGAAAGACATGGAACAAAGGATCACGGTTACTCAGATGCATATCTTTGGGAGGATTCCTCTTTAAACAGGAAGGGCATCACAGAGTTCTGGAAGGTGTGAGCATGCAGGATGCAAGACTGATTAGCTCCGCAGGCAGGACATGGAGTAAAACCCACAGAGGATGCATGATCCCTCCAGGCATGTTGTTGCTGTCGTCTAGTCGCTAAGTTGTCTCCAACTCTTTGTGACCCTGTGGACTGTAGCCCACCAGGCTCCTCTGTCCATGTGATTCTCCAGGCAAAAACACTGGAGTGGGTTGCCATTCCCGTCTCCAGCTCCAGGCATAGGGAACAGCATGTGCCAAGGTCCTAGGAGAAGCTAGAGCTTGGAAAATTCCAGGATCAGAAAGATGACTGGATCATCTCATTTTGAGAGTAGGGAGCAAGAGGAAGAGAAAGATGAGCTAGAATTGCAGAGGCCAGAAAAACCCAGACTATAGGGGCACCAGGCGCCACAGCAAGAGTTTCATGGTTTATCCCATGAGAAGGAAAAAGCGCAAAACAGTTCAGTTCAGTTCAGTCTCTCAGTTGTGTCTGACTTTTTGCGACCCTATGAACCGCAGCACGCCAGGCTTCCCTGTCCATCACCAACTCCTGGAGTCCACCCAAACTCATGTCCACTGAGTCAGTGATGCCATCCGAGCATCTCATCCTCTGTCGTCCCCTTCTCCTCTTGCCCTCAACCTTTCCCAGCATCAGGGTCTTTTCTAATGAGTCAGCTCTTTGCATCAGGTGGCCAAATTATTGGGGTTTCAGCTTCATCAGTCCTTCCAATGAACACCCAGGACTGATCTCCTTTAGGATGGACTGGTTGGATCTCCTTGCAGTCCAAGGGACTCTCAAGAGTCTTCTCCAAAACCACAGTGCAAAATGGTTAAAACATATGAAAGAGAGGGGGAGGTTGGGAGGGTGAGGGTGGGGTGTAACTGGGCTTACATGCGAGGATCGCCTTGGCTGCAGCAGAAAGGATTGGAAGCAGGGTGGTGGGGAGGCTTGGACAGAGAACCCTGTGGTGTTCGTGCCAGAGCCTGGGTCCCAACTGGGGTGAACGGAGAGAAGGAGAAATGAACCAGTCAAGAGACCAAGAGGGTGAACCTGAAAGGACTCAGCCCTGGGTTGTGGATGCAGAATGCCAGAGAGGGAACAGAAACGTTAGTTTGTTCAAAACTTTGTTTACAGTTGCAGAAGGGGTAGAGCATTTGACTGCAAACTTTTGTTTACATTTGTATCAGTTTCCTAGAGCTGACTTAACACAGTTACCAGAGACCAGGTGGCTTGAAAGAACAGAAATTTATTCTCTCATTGTCCTGGAGACCAGAAGTCTGCCACGATGATGTCAGTGGGCCAGGCTTCCCAAAGGCTCGAGGGGAGAATGCTTCCTTGTTTCTCTGGCCTCTGGTGTTGCCAGCAGTCCTCGGGGTTACTTGTCGCTGCCTCACTCCAGTCTCTGCCTCTGACTTCACGCGCACTTCTTCCTTCTGCGTGTGTGTCTCTGTATCTAAATTGCTCTCTCTTTTTCTTGAGACAGCAGTCATTGGATCTAGGATCCACCTTAACCCACACTGACCTCAACCTAACATGATTTTATCTGCAAATGAAGTCACATTCGCAGGCACTGGGGATTGTGACCTCAGTATATCTATCACGGGGCAGAGAGGTGGAGGGGACACAATTCAACAGACTATGTCCTGTATCTTAAGATAATACCCTGTCATGCTGCTGATGTTGTAAATAAACGTAAAAGATCAACAGTTTCCCTGAGTGTCGTAGCTGTCTTCATTATTGTATTACAACTTGTTGATTTTATATATTGTAGCATGGCCAATTTCCACAGCTCACAAATGAATTCAGAATTGGTGGAATCCATATTACGAAGTCAGATTACAGCTTACTGGTTTATCTATTGTTATGGACATTTCTTATTTTCCTAAAAAATATTTTGGTTAAAGTGATTTACGGTGAATTTCATTGATGGCTTTCTCCTTTTCCCAAAGGAAAATATGGCAAAAGATCATAACTATGTTAAATTCGATCTCTGAAGATGACAGCCACAGAATTCCATTGAGAATATAATCTGTGTGAAGGCTCTTATTGCCCTGGAAGAGAGCCTCATGGGTCCAAGTCCTGGATTCTGGAAGAACTGACATACCCAAGCCATGCTGAATTTGTGGTAGTTCTCCTAGTGAAGCATACGCACACACCCAAACGCATTTCACTAAAGACATCACCCCATAGTAAATATGATGCCCTTGAGGCAGAAACACTGTAAGTTTTACAGTTAAGTTATTATGGAAAACCTCAGATTGTTGCAAGTATTTGTATATTTATCTGTGTGCATATATGTTACCTTACCAGAAACAATGGACCTGAAAAATGACCCACTTTATTTTCATAAGTCCCCAGGAAAAGATGGATAAACTATTGCAATTTTTCCATTCTATAAACACATGCAGTTTGTATGTTTATATACCCAGAATATGCTTTTCAAGTTCAGACATAACATTACTTGCCTTTGTTGCTCGGCCTGCCCCATTTGTTATAGTCTACATGGCCGTCAGGGTTATATCAACAAGACTTCAACTTGCCTTCAGCCAAGATGCACCGATTACAGTTCAGCCAACAGAGAGACCCAGTCATGCTCCTACTGTCTGTGGTAAGTCAGCCCTCCAAGCCCTTGTCCCTCCCTGCTAGCATTTTGCTCCTCAGCCTTCTAAACATCCCTCTGGGACGAAGTCTCAAGACTTTGAGTACAGTTGATCTTTGAGCAATGAAGAGGTTTGTGGAATCAATCCCCTAAACAATCAAAAATCCAAGTATAGCTTTACAGTTGGCCCTCTGTATGTGAGGTTCCGCATCTCAGATGCAACCATCAAATGGTAATGTGCACACGTGCACACTCAGTAGTGTCTGACTCCTTGTGACCCCACGGACTATAGCCCACCGGGCCCCTCCATCCATGGGATTTTCCAGGCAAGAATGCTGGAGTGGGTTGCAATTTCCTTCTCCAGGGGATCTTCTTGATCAAGAGATCGAACCCATATCTCCTGTGTCTCCTGTATTGGCAGGTGGATTCTTTACTACTGAGCCACCTGGGAAGATATAGTTCCTGGTATGCATTTATTATTTATTGAAAAAATCCACTCTAAGTGGACCAGCTCAGTTCAAACCCATGTTGTTCAAGGGTCAACTGCATTGCATCTATTTCAATGATAGCAATAAGCTTCTTAAACCCAAGTTCCTTAAATGTCCCTAAACCTGAAAACTAAACCTACAGGTCAACTCCACATCATTCTTTTTTCTCCAGCTTTATTGAGATATGATTGACATATAACATCATATGAGTTCAAGATATGCAATGTGATAACTTGATGCATATATATTATGAAATGATTACCACAGTAAGGCTAGTTAGCATATCCTTCACCTCATGTAATTATCATGTTTTAATTGTGGTGGTGGTAGTACTAACATTTGAGATTTACTCTTAGCAACTTTCAAGGACAAAATTCAATATTGTTAACTATAGTTGCCATGTTGTCTATTAATCCCGAGAGCTTATTCATATTATAACTGAAAGTGTACCCTTTGACCATCACACTCATTTCCCTTCACCCCCAGCACCTGGCAATCACCATTCTACCATTTCTATGAGTTTGGCTCTTCCATATTCTCCATGTAAGTGACACGATACAGTATTTTGCCTTTTCTGTCTGACTTCACTTAGCACAATGCCTTCCACGTCCATCCACATTGTTGCAAATGGCAGGATTTCCTTCTTTCTTGTGGCTGGATAATATTCCATTAGGTATATATTTGTTTGTTCAATATTTTGGCTATTATGAATAATGCTGCAATGAATGTGTGTGTGTGTGTGTGTGATAGTGATTCAAGACAGTGATTTTATTTCCTTCAGAGTAATACCCCAAAGTGGAATTACTGGCTCATGTGATCGTGCTATTAAATGAGCTTATTCATTGTTTGAAGAATCTCCATACTATTTTCCACAATGACTGTATCATTTGTATTCCCACCAACAGTGTACTAGGGCTCCCTTTCCTCCACATCCTCACCAATGCTTGTTATCTCTTGTTTTCTCTTTTTTTTCTGGAAGCAGCTATTCTAACAGGTGTGAAGTGATAGGGTGCTGTGGTTTTCATTTGCATTTCCCAGATGATTAGTGATGTTTAGCATGTTTTCATGTATTTTGGGGCCATTTTGTGTATCTACTTTGGAAAAATATCTGTTTAGATTCTTTCTCCATTTTTAAATCAGACTATTTGCTTTTTGCTATTGACTTGTATGAGTTCCCAATATATTTTGGATATTAACCCTTTATCAGATGTATGGTTGCAAATATTTTCTCCCATTCCATAGGTTGCCTTTTTATCTTGTTGATCATTTCTCCTGTTGTGCAGAAACTTTTTCATTTGATATAGTTCAGCTTGCTGATTTTTATTTTCATTGCTATACTTCTGGTGTCATGTTCAAAAAAATCATTGCCAATACCAATGTCAGGAAGTCTTCCACTGTATTGTTGTCTAGGAGTTTTACCCTTTGGGGTCTTACACTTAAATTCTTAATCCGATTAGAGTTCATTTTTGTGAGTGGTATAAGATAGAAGTTTAGTTTCATTTTTTGCATGTGAATATTCAATTTTCCTAACATCATTTATTGAAGAGGCTGTCTTTTCCAACTGAGGATTCTTAGATCCATTCTCAAATGTTAGCTGACCTTATATGCATGAGTTTGTGTCTGGGCTCTTGATATTGTTCCATTGGTCCATGTGTCTGTTTTAATGGCAGTACTAATATGTTTTGATTACTATAGCTTTGTAATGTAGTTGGAAATCAGAAAGCATGATACCTCCAGTTTTTTTCTTTTTCAAGCTTTCTTTGGCATTGGCGGGTCTTTTGTGGTTCCCTGCTTCCCTAGTGGCTTAGAGGTTAAAGCGTCTGCCTCCAATGTGGGAGACTCAGGTTCAATCCCTGGGTCAGGAAGATCCCCTGGAGAAGGAAATGGTAACCCACTCCAGTATTCTTGTCTGGAGAATCCCATGGACAGAGGAGCCTGGCAGGCTACAGTCCACGGGGTTGTAAAGAGTCGGACATGACTGACTTCTTCACTTCACACCAATTTTAGAATGACTTTTGTCATGCCTATGGAAAATGCATTTGGAATTTTGATAGGGATTGCATTGAGTCTATAAATGGCTTTGGGTAGCATGGATATTTTAACAATATTAATTCTTTTGGTTTATAAACATGGGATATATTACCATTTACTTGTGTCTTTTGCCATTTCTTTTGTCCTTGTCATAGTTTTCAATATATAGATCTTTTACTTCCTTGATTATATCTATTCTAAGAATTTTATTATTTTGACGCCATTTTAGATGGAATTTTTTCCTTATCTTTTTGTAGATAGTTCATTATTCTGTACAAAAAAAATCAACTGATTTTTGCATGCTGATTTCGTATACTGAAACTATTGCATTTTAAAATCAGTCCTAACAGGTTTTTTGGTGTGAAATCTCTGGGATTTTCTTAATATAAGATCATGTCTTCTGCAAATAAAGGCAATTTTGCAAGAGTACTACTCTTCTTTGCATTCTTCTACATATTCCTGGGGGTTTCCCAGTTAGTGCTAGTGGTGAAAGAACTTGTTTGCCAATGCAGGAGACATAAGAGGTGTAGGTTCGATCCCTGGGTTGAGAAGATCTCCTGGAGAAGGAAATGACAACCCTCCACAGTATCCTTATGTGAATAATCCCATGGACAGGGGAGCCTGGCAGGCTGCAGTCCATAAGGTTGCAAAGAATTGGAAGGCAATGGCACCCCACTCCAGTACTCTTGCCTGGAAAATCCCATGGATGGAGGAGCCTGGTAGGCTGCAGTCCATGGGGTCCCTAAGAGTTGGACACCAGTAAGCGACTTCACTCTCACTTTTCACTTTCATGCATTGGAGAAGGAAATGGCAACCCACTCCAGTGTTCTTCTCTGGAGAATCCCAGGGACAGGGGAGCCTGGTGGGCTGCTGTCTCTGGGGTCGCACAGAGTTGGACACGACTGAAGCGACTTAGCAGAAGCAGCAGAAGTGATTTAGCATGCGAGTACGCACATATTCTTGTGCAAGAGCGAAGGGGTGGAGTCAATGCGATCTAGCTGGGACTTGCTTGCGGATGGGCCGTGCCTGGGAGCACCATCTTCTGTCCTCTCCACATTTCTCCCTAGAGTCAATTTTCCAGCCTTGGTTCCACTTTCTGGATGATGCCTTGTGTGCCTGTCCCGGGGTTAATGAGCCCCTTAATGCATTTAGAGGAATGAAGGACTGAGTGTCAAAAACCTGTGCTGGGGCACAGCCACTGTCCCCCACACCCCCAGAGTCTGCCGTCATGCTTTCCCCACCCCAGCCCTTGTTCCACGAATCACTGTAACTTACAGTCACATGTGACTTCCCTCAGCCCTTTTCAGGAGACAGTGAGGGATATCGAGGACATTTAGAGAAACCTTTCAACTGAACACATCATAGAGAACTCCTTGCTGAAAGTTCTGGGTTTGAGTCGATTTCTGTCACTGGCTTTACCTGGACACATCAGAGTCATCAGATGGAGGGAATTCCCTAAAACACAGCCTCGTGTCGTGGAGGAGTATTTGGAACCATCATTAAATGTTTCAGTTGACTGGCAGGTAAGGAATGATCCATTATTCATGGAAATACAGAGAAAGCCTGTGAGGAGAAGGGAGGGAAGGTCAGAGAAGTCAGAAATGGAGGCAGATAAACACTCCCAAGCAATGCAGACAAGCCTTCCTGTGTGCTCACCCTCTCACCGCAGAGAGAGGACGGAGACCACAGGAAAGTCAGAGTCTAGAGGCAGAGACTTTGCTCTTTACTCCCTATAAGTCACAAAGACGAAAAGCCCTTTGTCTTTCTTTTGCCGAGAGATCCACTTACAGATGGGTTTGGGGAAGGGCGTGGGTGAGCTCGGTCAGTTCGGTTGGAAGGTTTAAAAGCCAATTCTTTCTTCACACTCCACTTCTTCTTGTAGTCTGTTTCTGATCATCTGTTACTGATTCATTTAATAAAAGTGAAGTTTAAAGTTTATTTTAAAAATCTTATAATTAATTATGCAATCAGATCCATAATTACTCATTAACATGAGATTTTTGAAGATACATGTTAACAAAATAACCCCTTTAGGACTTAAAGGCATTAAACATGACTACATTTTTTTAAAGACCTCTTTTGGTTTAACATGAGTAGTTCTGGTACCCAGTTTTTATTGGGCTAACCCGGATAAAGGGATTTAACGTGAATAAAGCTTCCATAAAAGATATATGAAGAGAGTGGGAAACACACCAGTACTTAACCAGCTAACATGAAAGAGACTATTTTATAGTTCTGGAAAATTATATTGTAAAGGAGTGTTTTTCAAACAGTGAAAAAACAAAAGCCAGTAGAGCTCTTTCTATAAATAAAATCTTGCACATACTCACAACATGTAAAACTGACTTGACAGAGCTCCTCCCGTTGGCTCCTGGATGGTGCTCCAGGCCCCTCTGTCCCATCCCCCTCCCTCTGAGGTCCAGGCTTGGAACCCCCAGCACTCTACAAGGAAGAGTTTGCAAACATCTAGAAGCTCTTACTCGGCTGTTCTCCATACACATTCAGGTGGTTCAAGAGTAAGTGGATTTAAAATGTGAGAGGAGGAACTTTAGATACAATAGAGTTTTTCAAAACATCAAACTGAAGCCCCCAAATAGAATTTCAGTGATTTCTCGATTCAGTTCAGCCACTCAGTCATGCCTGGCTGCGAGCCCATGGACCGCAGCACGCCAGGCCTCCCTGTCCATCACCAACTCCAGAGTTCGCTCAGACTCATGTCCATTGAGTCAGTGATGCCATCCAGCCATCTCAGCCTCTGTCACCCCCTTCTCCTGCCCTCAGTCTTTCCCAGCATCAGGGTCTTATCCAATGAGTCAGCTCAATTAGAGGTACAGAAAGCACCCCCTTAAGGACACTCATGATCTGATGTCAGCCTCTCTCTCCAGCCTGGCCCTCCACCACCCAGCCCCACACCAGGTACCGCGCTGTAACCCTCCGCTGTCCTGTCTGCCCCCACCTGTGGCACTGAAACAGGGAGAGGCTGAACTGGGATGCACTATAAGGATAACACTGAATTACGAAGGTTAGGATGGGGTTCTCTGGTGGCTCAGATGGTAAAGAATCTGCCTGCAGTGCTGGAGACCCAGGCTCGATCCCGGGATCAGAAAGATGCCCTGGAGAAGGGAATGGCAACCCACTTCAGTAATCTTGCCTGAAAGATCCCATGGACAGAGGAGCCTGGTGGGCTACAGTCCATGGGGTCGCAAAGAGTGGGACATGACGGAGCGACTAACACTTTCGCTTTAGTATGAATAAAGAATCTAAGTATCTCAATAATTTTTATATTGGTGGAATCACATTTCGACGTATTGGGTTAAACAAAATACCTTGCTAAATTACTTTTATCTATTTCTCCTGTTTAAAAAAATGCAGCTGTTAGAAAATGTACGTTGCGTATACGGCTTGCATCTGTGGCTGACGATACGCTCCCGTTAGTGAAGCTCCAGTGGGTGGTATGACTGGTAACACAGGCAGCCCTTCCAGGGCGTCCATGGGCAGTTGCAAGGGAACACAGGGAAAAAAGTTATGTACTCCTAGTGAGGCAGAAATGCGGGCCTGGTAGTCTTTAGGTCTCCCGAGCTTATAAAAAGATGTCGAACATCTGGAGGTAAATGTGTGTGGGGAGTGAGTGTGCATGAATTTTCCAAATTTTTTCATGTTGGCAGCTATTTCATAATTTTAAAAGCTAATCTAGCACAACACTGTTGAAGCCAAACAAAACACACTGGGAGCCAGACCTGGCCCACAAGCTGCCAAGGGTGTGACGGTCTCCACTCTCTCCATCTTCCCCAGGACGGCGCATCTGGCCGCTCCCCAACCAGCTGGGAGGGCCTCTCAGGCTGGCTCCCATATCTTCCCATCCCCACCACCTCATCTGAGACACCAAAGATGCTAAATAGTCAGTTGTCAAATGACCAAATGAACAGGTTCTAGAATATTCTTATTTGGAGGTTCTTGAATGGAAAAAACACATTTTTTCCAGAGTCTGAGTTGTGCTCCTGCCCTGGAGAACCAGCTACCTTACCTGCCCCGGAGAACCTTACCTGCCCCGGAGAACCTTACCTGCCCCCGAGAACCTTACCTGCCAAGACTCTTCATGTCTGAACAGCCATGGCAGAACATCCACTTCTCGGAGCAAAAGGAGTTCTTGAAAGTTCTTTTGTGTTAGCATTGAAAAAAAATTAATTAATTAGTTAATTTTAATTGGAGGATAATTACTTTACAATATTGTGGCGGTTTTTGCCATACATTCACATGAATCACCCATGGGTGCACATGTATCCCCCCCATCCTGAAATTATACATATGCACACATTATTTTTCAGAGTATTTTCCATTATAGGTTATTGCAAGATGATAACTATAGTTCCTTGTGCTACTGTAAGCTTTTGTTGCTTGTTGTGTATCTTTTTTTAAATTAGAAATCTGGCATTCTATTCATATTAAGTCAAAAAGGATTTTCTACTATGCTTGATAAAGACTTGAGAAAGAATATACCAAAAAAAGAGATGGGGAAATTGGAAAACATAAACTAAATGAAATGGGAGCACTAAATATGACATATTAATAGACAAAAGTGAAACAAACTAGATAAAAGCAAAAGATCCTCATATAGTCCAGTTGTTTTTAAACATGGCTTCTCATTAGAAGCATTTCTGGAGCTCTGGAGCAAAAAAGAAATACATAGGCCTTTGTATTTTTCAAAAACTTTCCAGATAATTCCGATATGCATCTGGATTTTAAAAAACAATTACAAGGTTTTCTATTAAGTGGTAATTTTGGTGATATGGAATTCTATTATTTTCTGTTGTCCAATTATGATACAAGGATATGAAGTGAATAATAGTTACATAATGACTATAGTAAAAGATGTTTATCAGTTTTCACAATCAATAGCCAGAAAAAAAAAAGGATAATCACAATTGCAAGCCACAGTGGAAACATGATTAACCTAAGAATATAAAATGAACACATACAGCTTGGGGACCTAGCTAGAGTGATGCGGTTAGTGACAGTACATGTTTTCAGCCCCCAGCCGGTCTCTGTCTTTTAGTTGGCGCATTTAATCCATTTACATTTAAGGTAATTATCAATATGCATGATCCTATGACCATTTTCTTCACTGTTCTGGGTTTATTTTGTGTGAATCCTTTCTTTCTCTTCTGTTTTCTCCCTAGAGAAGTTCCTTTAGCGTTTGTTGTACAGCTGGCTTGGTGGTGCTGAATTTTCTTAACTTTTTCTTGTCTGGAAAATGTTTGATTTCTCCATCAGATATGAGCAAGAGTCTTGCTGGATAGAGTATTCTTGGTTGTAGTTTCTTCCCTTTCATCACTTTAAATGTACGACGCCATTCCCTTCTGGCTTATAGAGTTTCTGCTGAGAAATCAGCAGATAACTTTATGGGAATTCCCTTGTGTGCTATTTGTCATTTTTCCCTTGTTGATTTAATATTTTATCTTTGTCTTTATTTTTTGTCAGTTTGATTACTCTCTGTTCCTCCTTGAGTGTATCCTATCTGGGACACTCTTGGCTTCCTGGACTTTGTTGAGTATTTTCTTTCTCATGTTAGGGAAATTTTCTAATAAAGCTGAATGATTTTTAACACAGTTTAAAAAAAGTTGTCATGTATGGATGTGAGAGTTGGACTATAAAGAAATCTGAGTGCTGAAGAATTGATGCTTTTGAACTGTGGTGTTGGAGCAGACTCCTCAGAGTCCCTTGGACTGCAAGGAGATCCAACCAATCCATTCTAAAGGAAATCAGCCCTGAATACTCCATGGAAGGACAGATGCTGTAGCTGAAGCTCCAGTACTTTGGCCACCTGATACAAAGAACTGACTTAGAAAAGACCCTGATTCTGGGAAAGACTGAAGGCGGGAGGAGAAGGGGACGACAGAGGATGAGATGGTTGGATGGCATCACCGACTCAATGGACATGAGCTTGACTAAACTCCGGGAGTTGGTGATGGACAGGGAGGCCTGGGGTGCTGCGGTCCATGAAAAAAAAGGTGAAACTGAGATATTGGAGTGTAATTTTATTTTATTTTTTCTGTCTTATAAGTGACTGTTCATTTTTCTTGTAAACAAATTGTAGGGCAAGATATTAGTATTAAAATTTTATTTCATAATAGAATAAAATATTACCTCAAGCTGTTTTTCCTCTTTTAGAAGGGCTAGTAGCAAAAAAATCAATTAAAAAAATTTTTTTAATGAGGACTGACGTTTACCTGGAGCCCAGAACCTTAGGGAGAGTCCATGCACATGGCCCGGTTGCGGCTGCATCTGTGGAGGAGGTGACTCTGCATCAGGGTCTGCCCAGGGCCAGGTGCCCCAGGCTACAGGGGGCCACACAGAGAGCGTGTTCTGCCCACCCTGCACGCTGAGTTATCACACACCAGTGAGAACAGCCGGGTCTACAAAACCATACCCTTGCCAACACCTTATATTTTTAAAACATACAGTATAACATTTTAGAAATCCGGGAGGTTTAAATTCTTCAGATCTTTTTTTTTTCAGCCTAGTGATTTACAATGCAGTAGCCTACGTCTTAACTCTGGGAGCTCACCTTCCTTTTCTGAGCCCCACAGCATCGCTTTACTCTGTCCTAATTCCGCGACAGGAGGAGATGATGCCAGAGTAGAGATTCTGAATGCAAGTCGCTGGCTTCCTTGCATTTCTGGACCATTCCAACCCAGTCAACTTCAGTATCTGAAAACTTGGCACTTTCCAAATAGCAACAGTTAGCAGAAATCAAACACCTTAAGTATTTTACATCATCATGTGGGAAGTCAGCAAAATGCCTGCCTGGAAAACCCAGAGAATAAGAAAATGGGCAAAGAAAGAGTAGGAATTAAAGCACCTGTCTCTAGGAATGAAGAGGCAATCTGGGAACTTGTAAACAGGACTTCGAGTATTTGGGAAAAGATTTGACTTTCCAGTTACCAGCACATTGCCTGCGTTGGACCCTAGCAACGTGGTCACAGGATCACAAGTTTTTGGTGGTGTTCTCACAAGTGGGATGTGCTAGCTGCTCATAGATGGGACCATTATCTCTCTGCCCTTCAGTGTCCCTATTGTTACCTCTCTCCCCATATCAGGTGGCACTGGAGAGTCAGTGGGCATTTGGGGGATCTGTCTAAAGAGAAGCTGAGTTTAGTGGGATAACTACATGTATTAGACATATATTATTATGATATCATATGTGAAATACACACGTATGTATCCCACTAAACTCATCTATATCCATATCCATGTCTATGTTTATGTCTATATCTATCTATATGGTACAGTTTCCACGTATGTTTAAGTCATTGCCAGCTGATACAGGAGAAGCTTCCAGGAATTCTCCAAGTCTCCTCCCTCACACCTGCTGACTCCCCCAGGTCAGACACAGATGGACAAAGACTCAGGAAGTCTTTGTCTTCCCATGCAACATGCATGGGAGCTCCAGGGCCTGACCTTGGATTCATGTGGGCAGTGGAGAAAAAAACAAGGTTCAAATGAATAGCATCAGAAACGATACCATTGCCATTTCCTCCTTCGGGGGATCTTGCCGACCCTAGGACTGAACCCCTGTTCCCCTCACTGCAGACGGATCTTTACGGCTGAAAGAAATCAAATGAGGCCATTAGGGTGGGCCTTAATCCAATATAACTGATATTCTTATAGGAACAGGAAATTTAAACATCAATAGTTACAGAGTGAAGAAAATGTGAAAACAGGAGAAGAAGGCCATGTGCAAACCAAGGAGACAGGCCTCCAAAGAAACCAGCCTTGAAGATACTTTGATCTTGGTCTTCTAGCTTTCAGGATTGTGAGAAAATAGATTTCTGTTGTTTACGCCAAAAATAAAATAAAATAAAAAGGTATCCCATAGAAGTTCCTCCACATCAAGCACAAAAATTTTAAGCAGAGGATTTAGTTCAGATGCTATTCAACATTAAAGTTCTTTCTTACTGGGATTATACTCCAAAGTACAGTGTGTGAAATTATAAACACGTTGTGCAACTTTGTTCTTCTTTCTTGGGAACAATGCAGAATAGATAGTACCAGAACTCAGTGTTTGGAAGGCACAAGCTTGCAGCAGTAAACCCAAAAAGTTGAGTGTGTCCCTTACAGCCCCTGGGGGAAGGAAGATTGACAGAGATTTCCCCAAGTTTAATACTGATCCAAAAAACTTACACAACATCATCAAAATTGAGTCAGGAAGCTAAGGAAACTTTGCAAAACTAATAGTACAATAAGCAAGTTCAAGGGAAGACTGAATCACTTGATGTGAAGAGTCAACTCACTGGAAAAGATTCCCATGTTGGGAAAGACCGAGGGCAAGAGAAGAAGGGGCCGACAGAGGATGAGAAGATTGGATGGCATCACTAACTCAACGGACATGAGTTTGAACAAATTTCTGGAGACAGTGAAGGACAGGGAAGGCTGGTGTGCTGCAGTCCACTGGGGTCACAGAGCTGGATACATACATCATCAATTGAACAACAATAGCAAAAATAGTATGAAATTTTTACTAAATGAAAAAGTGGTCAGAATATGCAACCAAAAATGTAGGAAAACATAGACAGGCACCTCATTAATAAAAATAGTACGATATTTTTCTAGATCTAGTGATGCTTTTTGACAGCTTTTAAAAGTCTGTAACATGTTGCAGCTTATTTTCTCACACCAAATTCATATTTTCACTATGGCACCTAATTTTATCTTTTGCGTGCTCAGCCACTCAGTCATGTTCAACTCTTTGCGACCCGTGGGCTGTAGCCCATCATGCCCATCTGTTCATGGAATTCCCCAGGTAAGAAAACTGGAGTGGGTTGCCATTTCCTTCTCCAGGGGACCTTGCCAACCCAGGGGTCAAACCAATGTCTCTCACGTCTCCCACCTTGGCAGGTGGGCTCTCTGCCGCTGTGTTGCCTGGGAAACCATCTGGTCGCTAGTTCATTTGTAGGTGGCTGGGCTGCACAGTGACTCGAGCCTCATGTTAAAATTCTTATATTCTTTTTCTTAAAGAGGACCACTCCCAAACTGTGTAAGTTTCAGGCCCCACAAAACCAGATCCGCCCCTGCCCCTGGGTGAAAGAGGAGACGACATTCAAGAGAAATTGTGAAACACATTTTCCTACTGGCAAAGGAGGGAAAAAAAATAAGGTATATTTTTTTAAAAAAGGCCCTGATGACAAAATAACTGAAGCAGGAAAATCTGAAAATGGCAAAAATTCAGCAAATAAAAATAAATCCTCTAGCTTATAGATCTGCATCCTTCTTCATCAGCAGTTTTCCTTCCAGCAGCCAGAGCATCCCCAGGGTCCAGCCTGGATGACAAGCCCTGAACGCAGGCTTTCAGAAAACGTCCGCTCAATGTTCTCATTCAGAACTTGCCTTCTCCCCTTGCAAGACCTCAGCCTGGCCCCTGAAGCTCCACACCAGATAATGAAATCCAGCCTCTGCCTTGTAGATGGCTCACTCCCATGGGCAGACACTGTTCCCTGTGAATGAGAAGGAAGCAACAGACCCAGGGTCTCACGACCTTGTGGGTTTGTGTTTCTTTTTCCCACCACTGGGATGAAATTGTCCTGAGCCACTGGAGTTCTTTTCCATTGTTGGGTGTGCAAGGAGCATCCGTGTTGAGCATAAAGTGTCCCTTCCAGCCCAGGCCCTATCAACACATGCGTGATCCACCCAGACGTCATGGATTGTTTGATTTGTTCACACAAGCAGACACTGAAATGGGCATCCTGTCAAGGCCAAAGCTGTCCCTCTACCCTGCCCATCTCACCTTCTACTGGTCCTTATTTGAACTTGATTGTGTCTTGTTAACCCTAGACTATGGCTCTGATGTCAGCTTCTGGCCTCCCTTCCATCTTGGCAACTCTCTCAACTCCATTCCTGGCATGGGAACTCCAGTTTTGTTGTGCTCAGCCTGCCTACACAAGCAGACACTGAAATGGGCATCCTGTCGAGGCCAAAGCTGTCCCTCTACCCTGCCCATCTCACCTTCTACTGGTCCTTATTTGAACTTGATTGTGTCTTGTTAACCCTAGACTATGGCTCTGATGTCAGCTTCTGGCCTCCCTTCCATCTTGGCAACTCTCTCAACTCCATTCCTGGCATGGGAACTCCAGTTTTGTTGTGCTCAGCCTGCCTTTCTGCACATTCTCCACGCAGAAACAAGATATCCCAGTGGTCCCAGCACTCAAAGACTCCTGTTCTCTGCCACCTCCTCCTTCCCTGTCCGCTTGGCCATGCTCACGTTGGAGTCCCTGGTTGCAGTCTTGTTGCTGCAGCCTTTCTGCCCAGGTTCTTCCCATTCTTCCATCTCCGCTGGTTTGATACTGAACATTGCTTGTGGGCTCTGGGTCTGCAGCTACATCCCTCCTCTGTGCTTGGCTAGCTCCCAGGACCCAGGCCAAGGCCAGATCCCGGGAGGCCCACTGCCAAGGAAAGAACGTTGAGCACACGCAGTCTAGTTTTGCTGTTTCTCTTGGTCTGAACTTTCATGTTGCCCTGGATGATCACACCCGCAATCTAGCCCCTATTCCACAGAATTTCACAGACTCATCCATTCCGATGAAAATTTGGCAACTAAGTTTACTGGGATAGCAAAGTTGGGACTTATCTGGTCCAACACTAAGTTTGGAGCCCCTGACATCACCAGCACCCTGTGGTACCCAGATTTGTTAACCCCTGGGTCCACCCAGCTAATTTCCCTCCTGGTCCAGGAACCAACCAGCTTTCCAAGACTAAAGATGCTACGTGCAAAAGCTTGTAGGAGACTATGCACCCTGCAGGCTCTGTTGTCTGATTTAATCTTTGTCTAGGAACCTCTGTGTAAAGGTCAAGCCTGAGAACGTGGTCACACAGGTGGATGCTTCCATCTTTATTTCTAGGTGGTGATATATTTTTATGGGCTTTCAAAATGAGGAAGTACCAATGACTGATACAGAAAAGAAAGTCTTCCAAAAGTTTAAGTTTAAAATAAACTTAATCCAAACACTTTGATATAAAGCAAATTAAGCAGAAAAAAATATTTTTGATCACAAAAAAATGTGGGTAATTTCTTAAACACAGCATTTTGTTCACTGCAGAAAGGCATTTCAGTGTTTTATCAAACTTTGAAGGTATGGCAGAACTTGCAACATCAAGAAGGCCACTTAAAAGGAAGAGCTCATCAGTTTCTACACCTGAGAAGTTAAGAGGCTCATAAAAATTTAAGACCATATCATTTCAAATTCAGACTTCGAGATATCCAAATTCTCCCCTTGAACTGGATTTCAACCAAGGGGAACAGATCAAGAAATTAGGTTTTTGTCTTCATCAGACAGAGTACACCCAAGAAGTATGAAGAGACAGAAGGTAGGAACTTCCTGGATGACAAAGGTCCCCTGAACTTGCTCCAGACTCTCACAGTGATGGGTCTCATCTGGATTGCCACGAGTCATGAACAGATACCAAAGGTCACGTGCGGTAAAAGGACCACAGATCATACATTTGAAAGGTGTTGTCTGATATTCCCTTGAACCTTGCCCTTTGCTCCTGTTGCTAACTCGTTTTGGAATGATCGTACATTAATTGCTCTGAGCCTTTCTCCTTTCTTTTATATTTATTTATTATTTATTTGGCTGCATCAGGACCTTCCACTGTGGCACGCAGGCTCTTCCTTGCACCGTCTAGGCCCCTCTCTAGATGTGGCCCAGGCTCAGCAGTTGTGGCACACGAGCTTAGTTGCCTTGTGCCATATGGGATCCTAGTTCCCTGACTAAGGATCGGACCCATACCCCCTGCATTGGCAGGCAGATTCTCAACCACTGAACCACCAGCCCCAACTTGAAGCCTTTCCTGAACAGCTGTAAGCTATGTCTAACCTTCCTTCTAGACAGGTGAGGACTCTGAGGTTCCACTTGGGATATGAGGTCCCCAGACTCAGGACTGAGCACTGGGGGACTGTGGGCAGTGGGGAGTAGCACTGGATCATCAGATGCAACGAAAAGAGCCAGTGGACGTCAACTCCATTTGGAGAAACTAAAATCAAAGACAGACAGTTGGTCCAGCTGAGTTGTTGACTTAGCAAGGAAGACGAGAAGGCAGGCTCCAGGTGGAAGGTAAGGGGATGAGAGTGATGAGAGAGAAGGGTTCTGAGAAAAGGGTAAGTGATGTTAGAAAGTAAATCGTTCACCAGCAGCTTCTCAAATAACCTGTCTCTTCTAACTTCATAAATCTGAGACTGTCAATTTGCCTTTCTTTCAGTATCAAATTTTTATTGTAAAATGTCCCCAGTGCCCTAATTGCCAGTAGTAGCATCTCCCTATTACATCTTCCCAGATATTTTTTTAATCACATTTTAAAGGTACTACTTATATTGATTATCTGTTTTTGCATAACAAATCATCACAAATGAGCAGTTTAAAAAACCACTCTTTTAATATTTCACAGTTTCTTTGTCAAGAATCAAGAATGCTCTAAATGGTCCCTTCCTCTACCTTAGGGTCTCCCGTAGGCTGTGGTTACATTGCCAGTCAGGGCGGGGGTCTCATCTGAAGGCTCCACTGCGGGGAAGATCCACACTCAAGGCTGAGTGGTTGCTGGTGGGGTTCAGTCCCGTTGCTGGCTGTTGGCCAGAAGCTATCTCATTTCCTTACTGTGTGGGCCTCTCCAGCATGGCTTCATAAGGGCAAGTCAGGAGTGCAATAGGGACTTCTCTGCCAGTCCAGTGGTTAAGAATCCGCCTTGCAATGCAGAGGACATGGGTTTGATCCCTGGTCAGAAAACTAAGATCCCACATGCTGCAGAGCAACTAAGCCTGAGCCCTGCCAGTACTGAGTCCATACTCCAGAGCCCGTGTGCTGCAACCAGAGAATCCATGCACTTCAACAAAAGATCCTGCGTAGAGCAACACAGCCAAATAAATTAATAAAAGAGTGCAGTAGAGTCTGCTGCAAGACACAGGTCACCACCTTCGGTAAAGCTAGGAGGGTAGGATGTGCTGCGGACCCTGACTGGAGACGAGAAGCTGTCACCTTCGCTATACTCTCTTGGTTAGAAGCAGTTCTCTCAGGGGGCTGGAGTGCGTAAGAGTGTAAATGTAGGGTCATCGTGCGCCGTTTTAGAGGCTGCCTTCTGCACCATCTTCACGGCCAGAATGAGTCACTCAGACCCCCTGGCTTATTCCCAGGCTCCCACTGCTGCTGCAACTGCTGCCTTGGCCCTCGGGAGATCCCCACCCTGAGGCTCCTGCTGCCCACCCAAGAGTGAGGCAGGACTCTGTCCTCAGGGACACTTGACCCTGAGCCCTGAGGTGAAGAAAGCACAGCTCACAGAGTAGCCCACAGCTGCTCCTGGAGGGGCTGCTCTCCTAGTCCAGATCCGAGCCTGACCCCAGGGGGCTCCTACCAGAGAGCCCCACCACCTGGGTCCCACCCGCCAGCAGCAACCCTCCAGCTCTCCTTCACTCACAGTCTTCTGTTCCCAGATGGCCCACCCCGGGGTTCACCTTTCCAGTGACTGAGTTGGGAACACTCATTCCCTTGCAGTGCAAAGCCCTCTCCCACACAGGGTGTATGGTCTGGCTCTGTGGTCTAAACAGGACATTCTAGTCCATCAAACATTCCAAGGCAAGAAAGCCCAAAATCACCCGCCACCCATTCCTGCCCTGCTACTCATTCAGTCTTAGAAGCCTCCATCCAGAGGACATGAACTTCCAGCCCAGGGTGTGAGCCATGCCATTTCTGTCCTTTTCGCATTCTTCCTCCAGGATCAGAAAAAGAGGAGATCAGCCAGGTGTCCCCACTGCCTTTGTCTTTAGCTCCCAAACTCCTGGGAACAAGTGCTTAGACCCACACCCCCTAAGAACACTAGACAGCCCAGTTTCACGGATAATATATCAGTAATGTGCTTACTCAGATGATGTTGCTGAACACAGCATCTCAGCCTGGAGCATCGCTGTTTGGGTTTGTTGTTCACTCAGTCATGTCTGACTCTTTGCAACCCCATGAATGGCAGCACACCAGGCTACCCTGTCCTTCTCTGTCTCTTGGAGTTTGCTCAAACCCACCCGTTGAGTCAAAGATGCCATCCAACCATCTTGTCCTCTGTCATCCGCTTCTTCTCCTGCCCTCAGTTTCTGTTTGGGTTACTTTGCTGCATTCCTTCCAGGCTGTGAATAGATAGTTCTTCTGCAATCAAATATCTCTGGTGGATATACTCTAACCTCTATCCCAAAAGACAATAGTCCTTTTTGGCCCCTAAAGGATCTGTCTTTTCAGATGTAAAATAATGCCAAATTCTAGTCCCCACCTGGCATTCTCAAACTGTCCCCAGAGTACTGGGTGGCGAAGATGCTCTGGAGACCTGGGCATGTTTGTTTTCTTGGGATAGCAGGTGCTGACAGTTTGTTTTCTTTAGGATGGAGCCGCCCTTTAACAAGCTCAGTGGACGCTTACCTCTCCCAGACTCCACGCGGTACTTTCCTCTCGTTCTGGGATGTAGTGCAGGAGTCTAGCAGTGCTTGTGCACTCAGTTCAATGGGGAAATAATGGCATATCAGCTGAGCCCTGCCATCGCCACCATGGCATCAAGGCAGAGTCCACAGAAGGACCGAGGCACATGTGTCAACCTGTTGGGTGGCACAGTCCCCTCCCCCGGAATGTCACACACCTCCAGCCCTGCTCTGTGCTGCCCAGGACCGAGGAGACTTAACTGAAGGGTACTGCTACCATCATCCACCCTCTCCTCCTTCAGACGAGTTGTGTTCCGTGGTGTGTGCTGTTTGGGGCAGGGAGAGGACCATCAGGAAGATGAAGGGTGGCCATGGTGAGGCTGAGGGTGGTTCTTTATGGTCGGCATGATGGAAGGGAGCCCGTACTCCCTTTTAGGGAGGACTCTCATCCTGGTTATCTGGAAGGTCTAGAGGGCAGAGAATCTTAGTGGGGAAGGGTTGAGGAATATTTCCCGCTCTAGCGTGGTCTGTGAGAATGAAACGATGCCAGCTGAAAGTATAGCCAAGCAGAAATCATACACTTCAAAGGATTTCTTATTTTTTCAATCAGAAGGGACACAAAATTCCAGACTCTCGACTCTCTATTTCAGTTCCAAATTGATGAATTGCTGAGGTTGCAGTCTTCCCGAGCGTCTGTTTGGAGAAACCAGCAAACGTATGAGAAGAGAAAACTGTATTTTACCCAAATGAGCTCCCTGAGTTTGTGGAGTATGTTATTAAGCAAAGCCATGTTGGGACAAGAATCATTTCACATTCCTAAAGGGTGACGCTCTACGATGCTTCGGTCTCAGGACCGACAAAGCTCTAGAGAAACGATGGAGAAGCAGAACTCTCAAGTTACAGAGAATCCGGAGTTTCATGTGGAAAGGAGGAAAGGCAGGCACTTCTCAAACGCATGGCTTCCTTTGTTAGCCTCCAAGAGACTGGCATGAAGCTGACCATCTCAGATCCCCCAGGGCACCTCCATGGCCGGCTGGGTCCTGGAGGAACTGGCGTGGGTTGGAAGCCCCGCTCACCCCACCAGTCCGGTGACCCAGTCCGGGAATCAAACTACAGAACTCTGTGAGAGGCCCGCCCCATGCTCGTCCATCCCTAATGCCTCCCTTGATACTGATTGGACACTTTCGGCACATGGACCACCTAAGTGTGAAATTCATTCCTGCCATGAGCATTAAATGAGCACCTGTGGTATACCCTCGTGGATTCCTTTGACTTCCCTGGTGGCTCAGATAGTAAAGCATCTGCCTACAATGTGGGAGACCTGGGTTTGATCCCTGGGTCGGAAAGATCCCCTGGAGAAGGAGATGGCAACCCACTCCAGTGTTCTTGCTTGGAGAATCTCTGGTCAGAGGAGCCTGGTAGGCAGCAATCCATGAGGTGGCAAAGAGCCCGACACGACCAAGCGACTTCACTTCACTTCACTGTGGTACACCAGACAGAGTCCCCAGGGAACTTTCTGGGGGAAACAGGTGTGAAAACAATACTCTCTGAGGGGCCCAGCTCTCTGGGCTGTTGGGAAAACAAAGAATGTGCTCCGAGAGAAGCACAAACCCAGCACAGGGGGAGTCAGCAACAGCACAAGAAAGTCGCTTGTGTTTAGGATGCCCCTATTCATATACGACTCTTGGTGGTTTTATTCCCAAGTGGCCTTTATTGGGGGGAAAAAAAAAGACTCCAGTGATCTATATTTGCTATGCTGGCAACTTGAAATCCAGGCAGACATTCAGTGAGTAATTTCATGGGTTATTTTCCGTGTGTTTGACGCTGTGTTGGGCACAAAAAAATTCCATGAAGATGAAAAAAGAGAAAAAAAAAAAAACAAACTATGTAACGTGTAATGATGGGCTTCCCCTGTGACTCAGTGGTAAAGAATCTACCTGCCAATGCAGGAGACACAGGTTCGATCCCTGGGTCGGTCGGGAAGATCCCCTGAAGAAGGAAATGGCAACCCACTCAAGTATTGTTGCCTGGAGGATCCTATGGACAGAGGAGCCTAGCGGGCTACAGTCCGTGGTGTCCCAAAAAGTTGGCCATGACTTGGGGACTCAGCAGGAACACATCAAGGAGTAAAGACACTGAGCCTGCCCTCAGGGGCTTCCAGGCTAGTGAAGAAACAGCCCTGGAAGCTTGCAGGACACAGTGCCTGTTGCTTCAGAAAAAGCCTGGGCGTCTTTCTTTGCTGTGCAAAAGCTTTTAAACTTAATTAGGTCCCATTTGTTTGTTTTTGCTTTTATTTCCATTACTCTAGGAGATGGAGCAAAAAAAAAAGTATTCTTGCCTGGAGAATTCTATGGACAGAGGAGCCTAGCGGGTACAGTCCGTGGTGTCCCAAAAAGTTGGCCATGACTTGGGGACTCAGCAGGAACACATCAAGGAGTAAAGACACTGAGCCTGCCCTCAGGGGCTTCCAGGCTAGTGAAGAAACAGCCCTGGAAGCTTGCAGGACACAGTGCCTGTTGCTTCAGAAAAAGCCTGGGCGTCTTTCTTTGCTGTGCAAAAGCTTTTAAACTTAATTAGGTCCCATTTGTTTGTTTTTGCTTTTATTTCCATTACTCTAGGAGATGGAGCAAAAAAAATATTTGTGCGATGTGTGTCAAAGAGCAGTCTGCCTTTGTTTTCCTCTAGGAGTTCTATGGTATTCAGTCTTACATTTAGGTCTTTAACTCATTTTGAGGGTTTTTTATTTTTGTATATGGTATTAGAGAATGTTCTAATTTCATTCTTTCATGAAATTAACTGCAGAATGGAAGAAAATATTTGCAAATGATGCAACCAACAAGGGATTAATTTCAAAAATATACAAATAGCTCATACGGCTCAATACCATAAAAACCAAACAACCCAATTAAAAATGGGCAGAAGACCTAAACAGACATTTTTCCAAAGAAGACATACAGATGGCCAACAGACACACAAAAAGGTGCTCAGCATTGCTAATTATTACAGAAATGCAGACCAAAACTACATGGAGGTATCAATATAATATCATGTAATATCACAGATATGCTAAATCTGAAAAAATGATTAAATAAACTTATTTACAAAACAGAAACACACTCATAGACATATAAAACAAACTTATGGTAACCAAAAGAGAAAGGAAAGTGTTAGTCACTCAGTCGTGCCAACTCATTGCAACCTCATGGACTGTAGCCCACCAGGCTCCTTTGTCCATGGAATTCTCCAAGCAAGAATACTGGAGCGGATTGCCATTTCCTTTTCCAAGAGATCTTCCTGACTCATGCATCGAACCCCCATCTCCCACATTGTAGGCAGATACTTTACCATCTGGGCCACCAGGGAAGCCCAAAAGGGAAAGAGGGGAGGATAAATTTGAGTCTGGAATTAACAGATACATATTGCTACTTGGGAGCTCAGATGGTAAAGCGTCTGCCTACAATGCGGTAGACCCAGGTTCAATCCTTGGGTTGGGAAGCTCTCCTGGAGAAGGAAATGGCAACCCACTCCAGTATTCTTGCCTGGAAAATTCCATGGACAGAGAAGCCTGGTAGTCTACAGTCCATGGGGGTCGCAAAAAGTCGGACACGACTGAGCGACTTCACTTTCACATATAAAATAGATAAACAAGGACCTACTGTATAGCATGGGCTTCCCAGGTGGTGCTAATGGTAAAGAACCCGCTTGCCAGTGCAGGAGACATAAGAGATGCGAGTTCGACTCTGGGTCAGGAAGATCCTCTGGAAGAAGAAATGGCAACCCGCTCCAGTATTCTTGCCTGGAGAATCCCCGTGGACACAGGATCCTGGTGGGCTACAGTCCATGGGGTCACAAAGAGTCAGACATGACTAAAGTGACTTAGCATGCACTGTATAGCACAGGGAACTATACTCAATAGCTTGTAATAACATATAATGGGAAAGAACCTGGAAAAGAATATATATATATACATGTGTATATATACATATATATATACACACATATTTTTTCTCTCTCTCTCTCTATGTATATATATAT
>SJYC01073533.1:0-12835 GCA_006408675.1 Madoqua kirkii
GAGGAATCAGAGATCAAATTGCCAATATCCGCTGGATCATGGAAAAAGCAAGAGAGTTCCAGAAAAACATCTATTTCTGCTTTATTGACTATGCCAAAGCCATTGACTGTGTGGATCACAATAAACTGTGGAAAATTCTGAAAGAGATGGGAATGCCACCTGACCTGCCTCTTGAGAAATCTGTATGCAGGTCAGGAAGCAACAGTTAGAACTGGACATGGAACCACAAACTGGTTCCAAATAGGAAAAGGAGTCCATCAAGGCTGTATACTGTCAGCCTGCTTATTTAACTTCTATGCAGAGTACATCATGAGAAATGCTGGACTAGAAGAAACACAAGCTGGAATCAAGATTGCCAGGAGAAATATCAATAACCTCAGATATGCAGATGACACCACCCTTATGGCAGAAAGTGAAGAGGAACTAAAAAGCCTCTTGATGAAAGTGAAAGAAGAGAGTGAAAAAGTTGGCTTAAAGCTCACCATTCAGAAAACAAAGATCATGGCATCCGGTCCCATCACTTCATGGGAAAAGATGGGGAAACAGTGTCAGACTTTATATTTTGGGGCTCCAAAATCACTGCAGATGATGACTGCAGCCATGAAATTAAAAGACACTTACTCCTTGGAAGAAAAGATGACCAACCTAGATAGCATATTCAAAAGCAGAGACATTACCTTGCCGAGTAAAGTCCGTCTAGTCAAGGTTATGGTTTTTCCAGTAGTCATATATGGATGTGAGAGTTGGACTGTGAAGAAGGATGAGCACCGAAGAACTGATGCTTTTGAACTGTGGTGTTGGAGAAGACTCTTGAGAGTCCCTTGGACTGCAAGGAGATCCAATCAGTCCATTCAGAAGGAGATCAGCCTGGGATTCCTTTGGAAGGAATGATGCTAAAGCTGAAACTCCAGGACTTTGGCCACCTCATGCAAAGAGTTGACTCATTGGAAAAGACTCTGATGATGGGAGGGATTGGGGGCAGGAGGAGAAGGGGTCGACAGAGGATGAGATGGCTGGATGGTATCACTGACTCGATGGACACGAGTCTGAGTAAACTCCGGGAGCTGGTGATGGACAGGGAGGCCTGGCATGCTGCGATTCATGGGGTTGCAAAGAGTTGGACACAACTGAGCGACTGAACTGACTGACTGTGGGTCATAGAAAGTCCTGGAGGCAGTGGACACATCAGCTTTGCTGACCGTGGCTGCCTCTTCATCATGGGGTCCCTTTGTTGAGGGGTTGTGAATCTTGACCAGTGGCTTCTGAATCACTGAGAAGCCAGAAGTCTCTTGGTGGTTCAATGTTGCTGTGTGCCTTTGGGAAGTATTTCCTGAGAAGTCAGCACGGAGTCTATTTCCTCAGCAGTGTCGCTGATTCTCTAAGCCAGTTAAAGATCTGTACCAAGTTCTTTCCCGGGTGAACTGTACACCCCAAGCTCCTCTAGCCATGGGATTCTCCAGGCAAGAATACTGGAGTGAGTAGCCATTCTCTTCTCCAGAGGCTCTTCCCAACCCAGGGTCCAATCCTGGGTCTTTGGCATTGCAACAGATTCTTTAACGTCTGAGGCACCAGGGAAGTCCATGTAAACTAAAGGATTCTATTTTTAACAACTTAACCCTCACAGACACTAGTATGATCTAACCTTGATTATCCAATATAGACTAAACTAACCATTTGTAGTAATTGGAACCTGTCTGGACATTATTCCTACGTTCTTCCTGAGGTGAATTTCTCTTGTTCTTTAAGACCTAATTCTTGCTTCTGTGGAAATGTCCCTTGTTTTGCAGGCTTACTTATAAGCCCGTCACCTATGTTTCCACTGCATTTCGCCTGTATAGTTTTTAGTGGATTCTTATCGGTCATTGTATTATTTATTATTTATAGTGTATCATGTAATAAACACCTTTCTCCTTCAGTAGTTATACAATCCTTGATATAATAGCATCACATTCATGCCTATATTCTCTCTACCTTATGGAAGATATAGTATACCACACATATTCAAAATTGTTTATTATGAATGAATAAATAGGTAAAAACCTGACAATGCAAACACCAGTTTTCAAGCGCGTGTGTGTGTGTGTGTGTGTGTGTGTGTGTGCGTCCTCTCCACCCACCTCCAGCCCCTTGTTTTTCTTTTTGTATCAAAGTTTCTGTAACTTTCAGGCCATTGGGTGAAACCCGAAGCTGAGATCTTGTCTGCCTCTCATGGTTAGTCTGGTGCATTGCGGGTTCAGAGCAGTGGAGACTGAACTACTTGAGTATGTTGGCCTCTTGACCCTGAAGCTCCAGACAAGCACTTTGAAACCGGTTTATGTGGTTTTGAAACCGGTTTATGTGGTTCATAAACTGATTTATGTGGCCTTCTTTGGTCTTACTGCCTTTTTACCTACTTCCAACATCCATCCTCAGGGAGCTGAATTAGAGTTGGCAGCTCCATGAGCATGTGACTGGGGTATCTTTCTGCTGTCAAAGGAGAAGCTTCTGGTTGAAAAACTCCCTGATCACAGCAGGACACCCGGTTCAAAATCACTTTGAAAACATGTTGAGAGAACATGAGTGAGAAAACAACGCAAGCAAGCACCATTTCCTGTGATGTCATAGGGCTCCAACCCTCCTCCCACAAATACCCTAGGACCAGTGACGGAAGCGGACTCAGGAGCCGTGGGCCCGAGGACATCACCCTCCTCTCACATCCGCCCACCATCTCACCTCCTCACCACACGGCTTCTCTGCATGGACAAGAGGGTGCTGGGTGCCCAAAGGTAGCTCACAGCTTACAACAGAGGGCAGCCCTTCGTGCCCTTCTCCTGCCCAGATCGAGAGAGTTTAACTTTGGATGAAGAACACAACTTTGGAACTGAAGGGACTGAGTCATCACAAAGACAGGAGCTGAACACTCTGGAGCCTGAAACCGAATGAAAAGCAGCCTGGAGGCCCGTGTGCCCTGCTCTCACATTGCTTATGGGATTCACAGGGAAATTATCGAGAGTTTACGCAGCCAACTGCTCCTTGAAATCCTGATTAAGACAAAGCTGTTAAGTGTCCAAGAGAAGAAATACAGGGCGAGGTCCAGAATTCAGGATTAGCAGCCAGCACAGCTGGAGGGGCAGCTGGGGGGTGGGGCACACTGGACAGGGTGAAAGCCTGGGGTAAGGTGGGTTGGTTTACACCAGCTCAGCCTCTGGGAGTGGCAGCGCGTTCCACAGCCTCTCAGGGGACGTGCACAGATACAGTGCTCTTAAAACGTGCCCTGTCGCAGTGAAGGCATTGTACAAAATCCATGTTTAACCAAATAACATTGGATTCTTTTGTGTCTTTGTAAAAACTGGATTCCTGTAGGTGGTTTTTTTTTTTTTCCATCCCATGGCTGAACTTACATTCTTAGGGCGTAGTGACAGACTTTTAGAGTAACCAGTGTAAAATAGGATAATCTCATAAGCTGCTCTTTACGATCATATGTCAGCTGAAATAACAGGCTCACAGCTGGCCTGAGTCTCAGTCTCTGCCTCCCCAGATCCAGGTGCTTGTGTGAGTCTCCCCTGGTCCCCCAGCCCCCGACTTTGTGAGAGAAGTTGATACCCAGAAACACAGAAATGACCTGAGACAGGACAAGAACTGGATCTCAGCATCTTTGTGGCACTGATTTGTGGCCCAGCAACCACAAGCATCAGCTGATCAATAATATTAAACCCCAACATGTGCCAGACTCGGAATGAGTCCTTTTTCATGAAGAAACTCAGGTAATCCTCACCACCCTCCTGGGAGACTGGCACTATTATTAAGCTCATTGACAGATGAATAAAAGGAAACCCAGAAGGAGTGTGTGTTTTCCAGTCAGCTTCTGCTGAGAACCCAGAGAGGTTTGCCTGGCTGACCGTGGCCCGTGCATCCAACCACATCACCTGATCCACAAATCCCACGAGTGGTGCCAAGATGGACCCAGACCCTGGCATGAGATGTTGAGAGAGGAAGACCTGTGAGGTCTGCCAGCTGCCATGCCCAGAGCTGCCTGCTCTGTTCCCCTAGATTTTGCTGTGGGCCCCTTTTCTGCTCCCCCCTCCCCCCCTCCTTGCTTCATCTGTATCATCAACCCCAAACTATCCTCTCAGTGCACTGCACTCAGCGTTCCCGGTTTAAGTTTTCTCAATGGCTCACCGGACACAGAGGCTGCTTTTAATTCAATCATGTCCATAATCAGCTGGTCCCATGAACTCAGTCATGAGTTTCCACATGGGCCAGTTGCTGCATTATTCACAGCTGAAACTCGGCCTTGTGCTCATGAACCACAGCAGCGTTTGAAGGAGCTCTGAGTCCCACTCACTTCGTCTGGAATGGGTGCACAGCTGTGTTCGTTTCTGCCCTGGCCAGCAGCTGGGAAAGATTGCCATCTTAGTTTTGCAAGTGATGGTGATGAATCATAGCTCCAGCTCTCTCTGAGGCAGGAGCCAAGCTGACCTAATCTTGAGGTGAGGTGGGGGGATGGGTCCACCCCCTTCTGTGGCTGTTTCTGCTTTACATTTCTGCCGGGTTTTGTGAAGTCTGAATGTCAAGGGCCCCACGGTTTGCTAATCGAATCACCACTAATGTAAGGAAGGAAAAAATGGAAGGAAAAAAAAGAAAGTCAGTCAGTTCATAAAGCCGCCCACACACCTGCTGGGCCAGAGCGTTGGGTTCAGTCAAGCCCCGAGAAGCCCACATTCCTGTAAAAGGTCTCCAAGGACAGCCCCAACCGTGAACCTCGTGACTGTCGGTCTTCCTTCTGAGGAGGAAAGAGGAGAAAACGGGCAGAATGTGAGTGTTCCCTAATGAGATCTCGGAAAACGTTTCTCCAAACAGCTAGAGGCTTGGGTCTTGTGTTTGTAGGAAGCTGGGCAGGGAAAGGGGTGCTGACTGAAGGGGAGGAGAGATCATTTTTCATGCAGAAGAGTTCACGAAGTCATGACGGTTTGCCTCCTGATCTGGCTGGTGACTATTCAGATGCTCAGAAGTCCCAGAGGAAATGAGAATGGGAAAATGAAGATAAATAAGAGTGGGGAAAATGGAGTCTGAGACTTGTCATAAGGCCAACAAGTCACCGGATGATTTGCTTTTGTGTCTAAAATATTTAACAAAATACTTCATTAATGGAATAATATAGCCAGGGTCTATGTTGGTTATCAAACATAATTATAAAAGACATAACTGAGAACCATCACTTAACAACCAGACCAATACCTTTGAAATAACCTAGATGTTTCCTCCTGATTGACCTGTGATAAGGAAAATCCTGAAACTTGTGTTTATCATTGCACCTTTTAAAACTAGTTTACACATGTATCTTTCAGCAGTACATAGCTTGTTTTGGGGCCTTATAAAAATGGTACCATAAAAATAGCTAGCTAGCAGAAAGCTGCTGTACAGCGCTGGGAGCTCAGCTCTTTGATGACGGGTGGGATAGGGGTTGGGAGGGAGGTTCAAGAGGGAGAGGATATATGTATGTCATAGCTGATTCACATCGTTGTACAGCAGAAACCAGTGCAGCATTATAAAGCAACTATACTCCAATTTTAAAAATAAATGGAAAATAAAATAAAATGTAGATCTGGCCTCGGGGGAAAAAAAAGGACCATAGTGAATATGCAACCTTCTTTCACTTGTTTATTGCACTCAGAATTTTTTACAAGATTCATCCAGTTTATTCAGTTCAGTTCAGTCACTCAGTCGTGTCCGACGCATTGAGACCCCATGAATTGCTGCACGCCAGGCCTCCCTGTCCATCACCATCTCCCGGAGTTCAATCAAATTTACGTTCATCGAGTCAGTGATGCCATCCAGCCATCTCATCCTCAGTCGTCCCCTTCTCCTCCTGCCCCCAGTCCCTCCCAGCATCAGAGTCTTTTCCAATGAGTCAACTCTTCGCATGAGGTGGCCAGAGTACTGGAGTTTCAGCTTTAGCATCATTCCTTCCAGAGAACACTAGGGCTGATCTCCTTTAGGTCCGTCTAGTCAAGGCTACGGTTTTTCCTGTGGTCATGGATGGATGTGAGAGCTGGACTGTGAAGAAGGCTGAGCCCTGAAGAATTGATGCTTCTGAACTGTGGTGTTGGAGAAGACTCTTGAGAGTCCCTTGGACTGCAAGGAGATCCAGCCAGTCCCTTCTAAAGGAGATCAGTCCTGGGTGTCCCAATTTGTTATATGTTGCTAAATTAATTCATATTCTTTGTTATTTAATATTCCATTGTATGGGTATACAACACGTTTATCCAGTCCAAAGAATGAAGATTTGAGCTGTTTCCAGGGTTTTTGCCCTAATAACACTATTAAGGATGCAATTGTACCTATTTTCCAACCCACATACACAGATGTTCTCTATGGTGCATGTACCCAGTTCCTGGGAGTGGAATTGGAACTTCTGGCTTGGATAGTATGTTCAGCACATTCTCAGCTTACAAGATAATGCTGCATTTTTCTCCAAAGTGATTGTACCAGCTTACATTCTCACCTCTACAGCATTTAAATCTTCTCCAGTACTTAGTGTTTTCAGCCATATTTATTTTTGTTAATACAGTTCAGCCAAGATATATATTGTGTGTTCTTAGTTTACATTTCCCTGATTAAAAAAGATATTGACTATATTTTGTATGCTTACTTGCCATTTATACTTCCTTTTCTATAAAATATCCAGTTGCTTTTTTAAATTGCATTATTTCTCTTTTCCTTGAGCTTCCCCAATAGCTCAGTTGGTAAAGAATCCATCTGCAATGCAGGAGACCCCAGTTCGATTCCTGGTTCTGGAAGATCCGCTGGAGAAGGGGTAGGCTTCCAATATTCTTGGGCTTCCCTTGTGGCTCAGGCGGTAAAGAATCTGTCTGCAATTCGGGAGACCTGGGTTTGATCCCTGGGTTGGGAAGATCCCCTGGAGGAGGGAAAGGCTACCCACTCTAGTATTCTGGCCTGGAGGATTCCATGGACTGTATAGGCCACAGGGTCGCAAAGAATTGGACACAACTTTCACTACACTGACAATTTGAAGGGATTTTTAATGTACAAAGAGTAACTTAACTTGTTGCTTAAATTAAAAAACATTTTCTAGACAGGGGCCTGTTTCATTTTATTTTTACTATCTTTTTCATTTTATTCTTACTCACAGAAATCCTTCCTTTCAGTGCAGTTGAGTATATCAATTTTTCCTTTATAGTTAATGCTTAGGGTAAACTTCTCTGCCTCCAAAGTCTTAAAGATACTCTCCAGTATCTTTTTCTTTAGGTTCAAGACTTTGCCTTTCACATGGAAGGCTTTACCTCCATCTGGAATTGATTTTTGTGTATGGTGTGATGTCTGGGTCCAATTTCATTTTATTCCCATCTTGATAGCAAATGGTCCCAACAGCACTTACGGAACAGTTAATCCTTTTCTAGTAATCTACGCTGCCACCTGTATCATATTTCAAATTCAAAAAAGGTGTGGGGCTGTTTTTGGTTCTCTGTTCCGTTACATGGGTCACTATGTCTCTCACCGAGCCAATACCATACTATTTCAGTTAGCCTTACTTTATTTTTTTATTATTTTTTGCAGCCCATAATACATTTATTGTGTCTTCAAGACACTGCAATGTACACTTACACTTCTCTCCCAGAGAAGGCTCTTTCAGAGACCAAAAATCCTTACCCAAATGGGTTGGTCATTTGTCGTTTGCATAGGCAGCTGGATTCTTCCTCTTTGATTTCTCAGGTACCTGCGTTCCCCATGTGTAGACAAGATAACACACTAGGAAGGGCAGTGGGAAGCAAAGGATGCACTCCAGAGTTCCACACAGCACGTTGGCGATGCCCTAACAAGTGTGCTGATCCTATTATACTAGAGCCTTTGTTTTCCATTTAAATTGTATAGAAACTGCCGTGTTCCTTGAAAAACTGTTAGACATTTGAGACAATTGACTTACTGGATGGTTAAACTCACACACACATACACACAAACTGTGTTATCTTTCTCCATTTATTTAGAACTTTGATATCTTTTAGCAGTATTAAAATGTTTCTTCACACAGCTCTGGCATAACTTTTGTTAGATTTCTTTCTAGTGCCTAATTTTGAAAACAGGTGTGTTACAGCAAATAGTAGCTGTTACTGTATTTTATAAATTGTTGCTGGTGTTTTAGAAATGCAGTTAACTTTTTATATCAATCTTTTAAAATTTTATTTATTTTAATTGGAGGCTAATTACTTCACCATATTGTGATTTTTCCCATACATTGACATGAATCAGCCATGGGTGTACATGTGTTCTTAATCCTGAGCCTCCCTCCCGCCTCCCTCCTCATCCTATCCCTCTGGGTTGTCCCAGTGCACTGCCTTTGAGTGCCCTGTTTCATGCATTGAACTTGGACTGGTCATCTATTTCACATATGGTAATATACATGTTTCAATGCTATTCTCTCAAATCATCCCACCCTCGCCTTCTCCTACAGAGGCCCAAAGTCTGTTCTTTGTATCTGTCTCTCTTTTGCTGTCTTACATGTAGGGTCATTATTACTGTCTAAATTCCATATATATGGGTTAATATACTGTATTGGTGTTTTTCTTTCTGACTTACTTCACTCTGTATAATAGGCTCCAGTTTCTTCCACCTCATTAAAGCTGACTCAAACACATACTTTGTTTTATAGCTGAGTAATATTCCATTGTCTATATGTACCACAACTTTCCTAGCCATTCATCTGCTGATGGACATCTAGGTTGCTTCCATGTCCTAGCTATTGTAAACAGTGCTGCAATGACCACTGGGGTACACGTGTCTTTCAATTCTGGTTTTCTCAGTGTGTATGACCAGCAGTGAGACTGTTGGGTCATATGGCAGCTCTATTTCTAGTTTTTTAAGGAATCTCCACACTGTTCTCCACAGAGGTGTAACTAGTTTGCATTTCCACCAACAGTGTAAAAGGGATCCCTTTTCTCCACACCCTCTCCAGCATTTACTGTTTGTAGACTTTTTGATGGCAGCCATTCTGACTGGCCTGAGATGGTACCTCACTGTGGTTTTTATTTGCATTTCTCTGAGAATGAGTGATGTTGAGCATCTTTTCGTGTGTTTGTTAGCAATCTGTATGTCTTCTTTGGAGAAATGTCTGTTTAGTTCTTTGGCCCATTTTTTGATTGGGCCATTTACTTCTTCTGGTATTGAGCTGCATGGGCTGCTTATATATTTTGGAAATTAGTTCTTTGTCAGTTGTTTCATTTGCTATTACTTTCTCACATTCTGAAGGCTGCCTTTTCACCTTGCTTACAGCTTCCTTTGTTGTGCAAAAGCTTTTAAGTTTAATTATGTCCCATTTGTTCATTTTTACTTTTATTTCCATTACTCTGGGAGGTGGGTCATAGAGGATCTTGCTGTGATTTATGTCAGGGAGTGTCCTGCCTATATTTTCCTCTAGGAGTTTTAGTTTCTGGTCTTACATTTAGATCTATAATCCACTTTGAGTTCATTTTTGTGTATGGTGTTAGAAAGTGTTCTAGTTTCATTCTTTTACAGGTGGTTGACCAGTTTTTCCAGCACCACTTGTTAAAGAGATTGTCTTTTCTCCATTGTATATTTTTTCCTCCTTTGTCAAAGATAAGGGATCCATAGGTGCATGGATTCATCTCTGGGTTTTCTGTTTTGCTCTATTGATCTGTTTTTGTACCAGTACTGTACTGTCTTGATGACTGTAGCTTTGTAGTGTAGTCTAAAGTCAGGCAGGTTGATTCCTCCAGTTTCATTCTTCTTTCTCAAGATTGCTTTGGCTGTTCGAGATTTCTGTGTCTCCATGCAAATTTTGAAGTTATTTGTTCTAGTTCTGTGAAAAATACCATTGGTAGCTTGATAGGGATTGCATTGAATCTATAGATTGCATTGGGTAGTATATTCTTTTTCACTATATTGATTCTTCTGATTCATGAACATGGTATATTTCTCCATCTATTTGTGTCATCTTTGATTTCTTTCATTAGTGTTTTGTAGTTTTCTATATATAGGTCTTTTTTTTTCTTTAGGTAAATTTATTTCTAAGTATTTTATTATTTTCATTGAAATGATGAATGGGATTGTTTCCTTAATTTCTCTGTTTTCTCATTGTTAGTATATAGGAATGCAAGGGATTTCTGTATTAATTTTATATGCTGCAACTTTACTATATTCATTGATTAGCTCTAGTAATTTTCTAGTGGTGTCTTTAGGGTTTTCTATGTAGAGGATCATGTCAACTGCAAACAGTGAGTTTTACTTCTTTTCCAATCTGGATTCCTTTTATTTCTCTTTCTTCTCTGATTGCTGTGTCTAAGACTTCCAATGTTGAAGTCACCACTACTATGTTGAATAGTAGTGGTGAGAGTGGGCAGCCTTGTCTTGGTCCTGACTTTAGAGGAAATGCTTTCAATTTTTCACCATTGATGATAATGTTTACTGTGGGTTTAACATAGATGGCTTTTATCATGTTGAGGTATGTTCCTTCTATGCCTTCTTTCTGGAGAGTTTTTATCATAAATGGGTGCTGAATTTTGTCAAAGGCTATCTCTGCATCTGTTGAGATAATCACATGGTTTTTATCTTTCAGTTTATTAACATGGTGTATCACATTAATTGATTTGTGAATATTGAAGAATCCTTGCAGCCCTGGGATAAAGCCAACTTGGTCATGATGTTTGATCTTTTTAATATGTTGTTGGATTCTGTTTGCTGGAATTTTGTTGAGGATTTTTATATCTATGTTCATCAGTGATATTGGGATTGTTTTCTTTTTTGTAGCATCTTTGGTTTTGGTATTAGGGTGAGGTGATGGTAGCTTCATATTATGAGTTTGAAAGTTTACCTTCCTCTGCAGTTTTCTGGAAGAGTTTGAGTTACTGGTGTTTTATAAATGTAGTTGACTTTTTATATCAATCTTAAATCCAGTCATCTTGCAGAAACACTCTTAATGAATTTTCTATAGAGATTTTGAGGCTTTTTGATGTAGATTGAACTCTATCACCTAATAAGTAGTGATAGTTTGTCTTTGTCTTTTCTTAACTTTATGACTTGTAATGTTATTCTCTTACTGTGCTAGCTATGATTCCTACTGTTAAAAAGATGGTGACTGTGGTATTTTCATCTTGCTCCTAAATGGTATCCAGTTTAAAATTAATGCTTCTAGCATTTCACCATTGAGAATAATGTGGGCTATCATTTTGGTACACACCATTGATTAATCATTGAGGAAGTCCCTTTCCATTCTTGACTTACTATATATATATTTTTACTTTTATGAAATGCTTCATCTATTGAAAAGCAGGAGATGATATGCTATAAATTTTTTATAAACAGCTCTTACATTATTGAGACAAATTCATCTTTATCTTGTGTATTCTCTGCCTTGTTACAATCCTATCTTTGATTTCCTAATATTTTATTTAGGATTTTTGCATACATGTTCATGAGTGAGATTGTCTGACAGCTTCCCTTTATTCAGTCTTTGTTTGGTTTTGTCATCAAGGTCATAATGACCTCTTATACTACATATCTCTTATGCTATACTACATTGCTTCCTATTTTGTGTATTCTCTGAAAGGGTTTGTGTGAGACTGAATGAATAATATTTCCATAACATCTTATGGAAAAATACAAATAATTTTTTGGCCAATGCAATAATCTAAAAGTTTGTTTTAAAACTCACCTATAAAGCCATCTGAGTCTCTGAGGAAAGGTTATATAACTTTCCATAAATTCTTAAAGAATAATGGAACTTTCTATTTCTTCTTGAGTATGTTTTGATAAATGATATTTTCCTCAAATTTTTTATTTCATTTTTTAATTTTCATGTTTATGGTATATTGTTATATATAGTATATATATATATTTATTGTTAAATATATGATTTAAGGGCTTCCCAGATGGTAAATAATGACAATGAACCTGCCTGCCAATGCAGGAGAAATAAAAGACATGGGTCCAATCCCTGGGTCAGGAAGATCCCCTGTAGGAAGGCTTGGAAATCCACTCCAGTATTCTTGCCTGAAAAATCCCATGGACAGAGGAGCCTGGTAGCTACAGTCCATGGGGTCACACAGAGTCATAGGTCACACATGACTGAAGCGACTTAGCTTGCACACATGCATATGATTTAAATATAATTATATAATATAAATATATAACAATAATTAAATATATTACACTAATGAATATATAATATAATGTGTTATATATTATATATATTATATAACATATATTACATATTATATATGTGGACTTCCCTGGTGGCTCAGAGGTTAAAGCATCTGCCTCCAATGTGGGAGACCTGGGTTCGATCCCTGGGTCGGGAAGATCCCCTGGAGAAGGAAATGGCAACCCACTCCAGTATTCTTGCTTGGATAATCCCATGGGCTGAGGAGCCTGGTGGGCTGCAGTCCATGGGGTCGCAAAGAGTCAGACACGGCTGAATGACTTTACTTACTTACTTATATGTTATGTATATATATTTCATAGCATTCTTTCTTAATATCTCTCTTCTATCTATATTTATAGTATTCTTTCACTCCTAATTTTTTGTTTGTGACTTCTCTATATTTTTCTTGATTCATCTCAGCAATGCTTTGCCTATTTTATTAATCTATTTAAAAATTCCTTTTGACATTGTTGATTATATCTTTGCTTCCTGCTTCACTTATTTTTGCTCATTCCTTCTTTTACTTTTTAAATATTTTCTAGAGTTACTTTGATAACTTCTTGTATTGGATACTCAGCTTCTCAAGTTTTTGCCTTTTCTTCTTTCCTAAGACAAACTTTTAAGGCATATATATATATATATATCTCAAACTATTGCTTTGGCAATATCTCATGAATTATA
>SJYC01073534.1:0-42056 GCA_006408675.1 Madoqua kirkii
AGTAATTGAGAGAAATATGTTAAATTTTCACACCAGAATCATGAATATGCTTATTTTTCTTGATTGATTGATATGGTCAATCAATCATATTTTGAGGCTATGTTATTTTGCCAAATTTAGAAGTTAAGAATTATATATTTTAAATGAACTTAACCTTTCTATGTAGTGAATTTTTTATCATAATGATTGTTTTTTCTTAAAGTTTTTGTGATAGATATAACTGCAGATACCACCTTTTTTGTTTGCTTTGTCTATGCTTTTGTAATATATATTTTTTCATCTTGTTTTGCTAACTTTCCATGAAGTTTTAGTTGTGCATGTAAATTAGCAATCTTGTAAGCTACCTAGAACAGGACCTGGCCTAGAGTAAATATTCAAGAATGACCAAGATTAATTAATATCTTTGGAGAAGAGAGGAGAGTTTCCAATGTTAGGGCAGCCTAGGAATTGGACGTAAGTCAGTTTTCAGTCAAATTCATTTTATTCTTTGGTTTTCCCTTCGGCAACACAGTTTTCCATCTGTCAAGAGAAATCTACTGCGTCCAAACCTCAGAAGTGTTTATGAAAGGACTATATAAGTAAAGTATGCGATAGCTTTGGTTTCAAGATCCAAGACAAATTCAGTAGGAAAAAAAAAATCTCACAAACTTTCTCTACTGGAATGAAAAGTCCATTGTTTTTTTCCTCAAGGAGTAGCAGTTGAGGAGCAGGTGGAGATATTAACATCCCTAGAGGCTTTCAAAACAGTGCCGTCTGGATCCTGAGATTAAAATATCCTGACACAGTCAAGTTGGGATTAGAAAGTCTCCTCTCATACATCAAGCGGTGAATGGAGCCTGTTTGCCACGTTTTGTTCCTCATTAAGATGTGTCCAATCCCAAAGAGGGGCAATGCCTGAGAATGTTCAAACTGCCGCACAAGTGCACTCATTTCACGTGCTGGTGAGGTAATGCTCAAAGTCCCTCAAGGGAGGCTTCAGCAGCACATGAACCCAGAACTTCCAGATGTCCTCACTGGATTTAGAAAAGGCAGAGGCACCAGAGATCAAATTGCCAACATTCATTGGGTCATAGAGAAAGCAAGGGAATTCCAGAATATCTATTTCTGCTTCATTGACAATGCTAAAACCTTTGACCGTGTGCATAATGACAAACTGTGGGAAACTCTTACAGAGATGAGAGTACCAGGCCACTTTACCTGGCTCCTGAGAAATCTGTACACAGGTCAAGAGGCAACAGTTAGGACTGGACATGGGAAAGGAGTATGTCAAAGCTGTATATTATCACCCTACTTATTTAACTTCTATGCAGAGTACATCTTGCAAAATATAAGGCTGGATGAATCACAACCAGGAATCAAGATTGCTGGAAAAATTATCAACAGTCTTAAGTATGCAGATGATACCATTCTAATGGCAGAAAGCAAAGAGGAACTAGAGAGCCATTTGATGAGGGTGAAAGGAGAGTGAAAAAGCTGACTTAAAACTCAGCATTGAAAAAACTAAGATCATGGCATCCAGTCCCATCATTTCATGGCAAATAGAAGGGGGAAAAGTGGAAACAGTGACAGATTTTATTTTGGGGGGCTCCCAAGTCACTGCAGATGGTGACTGCAGCCGTGAAATTAAAGACACTTGCTCCTTAGAAGGAAAGCTATGACAAATCCAGACAGTGTATTAAAAAGCACAGATATCACTTTGCCAACAAAGATCCATAGAGTCAAACCTATGGTTTTTCCAATAGCTGTGTATAAATATGAGAGTTGGACCATAAAGAAGGCTGAGCACCAAAGAACTGATGCTTTCGAATTGCGGTACAGAATAAGACTCTTGAGAGTCCCTGTAGACAGCAAGAAGATCAAACCAGTCAATCCTAAAGAAAATCAGTCCTGAATATTCACTGGAAGGACTGATGCTGAAGCTGAGGCTCCAATACTTTGGCCACCTAATGCAAAGAGCTGACTCATTGGAAAAGACCAATGCTAGGAAAGACTGAAAATGGGAGGAGAAGGGGGCAGCAGAAGATAAGATTGTTAGATGGCATCACTGACTCAATGGACATGAATTTGAGCAAACTCCAGGAGACAGTGAAGGACAGGGAAGCCTAGTGTTCTGCAGTCTATAGCGTTGCAAAGAGTCGGACATGACTGAGCAATGTGAACAACGACAACAAGATCTGTCTGGGGAAATCTTCCCTGGCAGTCCAGTGGTTAAGACTTTGCCTTCCAATGCAGGGGGCACTGGTTCAATCCCTGGTTGGGGAGCTAAGATGGGCTTGCCTCATGGCCAAAAACCGAAAACATAAAACAGAAGCAATGTTGTAACAAATTCAAAAAAGACTTTTAAAAAGGGTCCACATCAAAAAAAGAAAAAAAGATGTGTCAGATGAAGAGAGTAGGGAACCATGTCTCTAGCCTTTCACAAACAGTTTAAGCCAAAACTATACAAAATCCCAAATGTGTTCAGTAGCCTTTGTGCCCACCTGTGGATCAGACAGCTGTCCTACCATCAGCTCCAGCTGGGCTGATGGATAATGCAACAACCTAATTATTCAACTTGGAATTTCATCAGCAATGTGTGCCAGTGCTGAACCAGGGGCTAAGCGTCCTTGCTCCCAAGGCAGGGGACCCAGGTTTGATCTCTGGTCAGAGAACTAGACCCAAATGCTGCAGCTAAAGATCCCATGTGCCCCAGTGAAGACTGAAGACCCCGTGGTGGGGACTAACAGCTGGCCCTGCCAGATACATAGATCAGTGTTAAATAAACCAACGAATGTGTGCTTTGCTAACCAGGGACGACGTCGTAAAGCTGGGATGCGTACATATGAAAGAGTCAATGGTTAAAAGTGGGAGTGTTGGCCATGGAGAAGCTGCCTGAAGCCTTTCAGACTGTGAGCAGGGATTCGGAATCAGACATGCGGCAGCAGCCACTTTGAGATCAGGACTCCAGCCCTCCTTTCTCCTCTGGACAGCTAAGGGCCTGTGGCGGGGGCAGGGAGGGGCTCAGCTTGGTGTGGCAAACACACAACAGGAGAGAGGAAAACTGAAGCTAAATATTGTAATAAAGTAAAACAGTAACACGCAAAGTTCATCAGAAAGGAAACAGAGGTCTGTGAGTGCTGCCACAGCACAGAGAGGATGGCAGTTCATGGGACGAGTCTGTGTGTGAGTGTGTGTGAGAGAGTGAGGGTGCAAGCATGCGTGTGAATGTGTGTATGTGAGTGTGTGTGCACATGTGAGTATGTTAGAGTGTGTGTATATGTGTGAGTGTATGTGCATGTGAGTGTGTGTTTGAGTATGTATATGTGTGTGTGTGAATGTGTGTGTGTGTGTGCATGCACATGTGTGGGTATGTTTGAGTGTGAGTGTGTGTATATGTGTGAGTGTATGTGCATGTGAATGTGTGTGAGAGTATAAGTGTGTGAGTACAAGTGTGTGAGTGTGTGTATGTTTGAGTGTGTATGTGTGTATGTGTGTGAGTGTGTAGACAGGCGGCTCATTTTTAGGGACTGGCATTGACAGTGCTGAGATCTGCACTCAGGGCAGGCTGGCGGGCAGAAAGCCCAGGTGAACGCTGGTGCTGCCGTCCTGGTCTAGAGTTCGAGCCCCACAGACAGCTAGCTGGAAGCTGGGGGCATCTGTATTTCAGTCTTGAGGCAGAAAGGCCCTTTCTTTCAGGAACCCCGTCTTTGCTCTTAAGGCCTTCCACTTGTCGGATGAGGCTCACCCACACTCTGGAGGATGGTTTTCTTTACTCAAAGTCTGCCGGTGGTAGATATGAATCGCATCTAAGAAACGCCTTCACAGCCGCACCTGTGCTGGTGTTTGAGCCACATTTGGGCCTCGTGGCCTTGCGGACGGACAGGTGTCATGAGCTGTTGCCATCAGGGAAGCCATCTCCGGGGAGGTGCTGGTTTATCAGAGAGGGGACCCCAGGAATGATCCAGAGTAGGGGAGGGGAAAGGCCATCCAGGGAGTGGAGAAAAGCCAATGAAGAGGGTGCCCACGGGCTAGTTCTTGCTACGGGCAACTGGGACCTATCCCCGCCAGGGACCCTCTGTGGCCTTGCGGACTTTGAATTACAACCAGTTGGCGACAGCACCTGTGCAGCAAAGCCCATTGGCCTCATCCTAAGCCTGAGCCCTGGCGTCAGGGCTGCCTGGTGGCCCATTACACATCCTGACCCTGAACTTCACAAGCAGGAGTGATTAACCCCTGTGTTCCTACCTGGACATATCCCCAGATGGTGACCCCTCAGCTGTCCCAGTCTAGCTGAACTGCCCTGCCTGTGGGCTCAAAAATTTCCTGGTGGGGCTGGAGGAAGCTTCCAGCATACCACCCCCCTCCAAAAAAAAAAAAAAAAGAGGCTCAAAATCAGGGAGCAGGCCTTAGCCTCATCTGCCAGCCTCGCTCAACTCAACCTTTTACCTTGAGACTTTGGCAAACTAACCCCTCTGAGCCTAATTCCTTATCTGTGGACGGGTGGGCTTGAAAATTAAGGAGAACATGCTGAGAATGAGGCTGAACTTTCAGTCGACCTTTCTCCTCTCCCCTGCCCTGGGCCAAGTTGAGCAGTCTGGATTCACTGTTTCCAAAGCAGGGAGGCTCTGCTCTCCTTTCATGTCTGCAAGCTCCAGAACTTCCTGGCAAAGCAAGGAGGTCTGCATCAAGGGGTCAAGGTCATCAGACTGCCTCCCATGACTCACTTTCTCAAAGAAGACAAGCTGGAGATGCCGACACGGGAGAGAAGGATTCCTTCAATTCTCCAGAGTCGAGTCCGTTTTGATGTCAGTGGCCTAACCCAGTTCCCATAGGACCGATCCCACTTCACCGGCTTATCTGGGAATGACTCAGGCCACTGTCAGAAAGCGCTTTCTATGGTGACCTTCTCATAACCTCTGCGTGGAGTCCGCTGTCTGAGGACAAAGCAGCTGTCCCAGGAGCCGAGGCACCTCCTCCATCTATATTGACCATTGAGTCTTTCACGGCACCGTCCTGCCCTCCATTCCCTTTGCTGACCATGACCCAGTGCCTGGCCCTCAGTAGGAGATGCTCTTGGCCAGCTTCCCAGCCCTTGCACCTTTAACACACTTTTATAGGGACTCTCCACCTTCTCTGATCCAGAAGGTGACAGGCTCTCTGAAGGGTTTCTTGTAATTTTAGCTGGTATGTATGCGGACAGAGGATGAGACGGCTGGATGGCATCACTGACTTGATGGACGTGAGTCTGAGTGAACTCTGGGAGTTGGTGATGGACAGGGAGCCCTGGCGTGCTGTGATTCATGGGGTCACAAAGAGTCGGACACGACTGAGCGACTGGACTGAACTGAACTGATGCGGGCATTGTATTCAGCGGCTCATTTAATCTCACAGAAGCCCTGCGAAGTAGGGGCTAGTCTCTGCCCATCTGACAGCTAAGGGAATGGATGCGGGTTGTTGCTGTTGTTGTTCAGTTGCTGAGTCGTGTCCGACTCTTTGCAAGCCCAGGGACGGCAGCACACCAGGCCTCCCTGTCTCTCACCATCTCCCAGAGTTCACCCAAGTTCATGTTCATTGAATCAGGAGGATTCATAATGTGGTTAGTGTTTAATCAGTATGCAGTGGAGTCAGGATGGAAAGACGTGAAGTTCAGCTCTAGAATCTGCACTTTTTTTTTTTCAGTCTTATATTGGGGTATAGACAATTGACATGTTGTGATGGTTTCAGGTGAAAGGCGAAGGGACTCAGCCATACATATACATGTATCTCTTCTCCCCAAACCCGCCTCCCACCCAAGCTGACACATAACATTGAGCAGAGTTCCGTGTGCTACACAGTAGGGCCTTACTGGCGATCCATTTTAAATATAGCATTTATTTGCCACATTGCCTTGCCTCTTCTCTGAATATCTTGAATTCTCTCTGGCTGAGGTTTATGAAACCAGTGGTGGTCCTGATCCACCAGGAAAAGAGTTGTCTGAACTGTGTGTCTGAGAGGGAGAGGTGAGCAATTAAGGAAGAACCATGCTGTATAAATGGGATAAGCACCTTCCTCCCCTCCCACCCCGAGAAGCTGAGGAAGCCTGCCCACCAGGATGGGCCTGCAGACAGGCTGACCCGGACGTCAGGGGCGTGGGGGGGAAGATCCCCTCCTCCAAAGGCCTGCCCCAGGGCCAGTGCAGGGCAGCCTCAATTCCATGGGATGTTTCAGAATTTCGGCTACTTTGAGAGACCCCAAACCAGAGAAGGCTGAGCCCCCTGCCCACTCCTGCACAAGTCACTGATAATAAAAATAGAGCTCGACTGTGAACTAAGCATAAAGAAGTCCTGAAAAGTTATGATTTGTACCTGCTAGCCACTCCATTTTTAAAAAATCAAACAACAGGTTTTTTTCCAATTCTGTCTGTGCTCTGCTGGACTCTGAGCACCTTTCTGGTCTGGCCTTTGGGCAAGTCCAGCAGTGCTCCTGTGTTTATAATAAAGTCCCCTTTCTCACTTGAGTTTCCGTGCCTGTGGTTTCTGCTCCTGCATCTGACTTCCAGTGGCTGAGTTGCTCAGTTGAATATCTGATTTTGCAGGAAGCACCCCCCCCACACCAAGCCCCTTGCAAACACAGCAACCATCTGCAATGAATTACAAAGGCCTTTTAGGCTATGTTTTGACTCATTACTGTAAGTCTTACTGTGTTTAGTTGAACATAGGTCTTCGGTAAATGTGTTTGCCTGAAGATGTACTCAGTGAATTTTTAATGATATCTTCATAGAGATTGAGCATGTAGACAGGAAAACCTTGTCAATGGGAAACAGTATGTACTGGGAATGGGCTGGGGCACCTTTAAACATCTGGCACTATTTTGGAGGAAGTGTGATCAATCATTTTCATGCGTACGGACACGTGGAGGGAGCCCTCGGTCAGGGAAGACAGCCATCCATGTCATGACCGGAATTGTCTCAAAAGCAAGTTTGCTGGTGCCATGAAAGGTCCCGGGGGATGTGGTACATCTGCTCCCGTAGCCACAGGACACAGTACCCTGGGTCACTGGGTCCGTGCATGGCACCAAAGTGGTCTCATTTCAAAGGGATGCACACAACCACCCTCCCTGTGTTTCTCTCCAAGGCCGCCTGTGCAAAGCACCAAGCACTTATTCTCTCTCAGTTCTGGAAGCCCCACATCGAGGGGTCAGCAGGGCCACCGTCTCTCAAAGCTCTTCTGGAGGGTCTGTGCCCCACTCCCCTCCTGGCATCTGTATCCCCAGCAATCTCAGGGTCCCTGCTGGTAGACATGAGGCTCTGACCTGCATCATCACACCGTTCTCCCCCTTGTCTTCACAGGATTCTTCTCCCACTGGGTCCATCTGTCTCTGTGTTCCTTTTCTTTTTCTTACAAGGACCTCAGTCATACTGATTTAATCACCTCATCTTAACTCCATTTCACTGCCAAGACTCTATTTCCAAGTCAGGTCCCTTCACAAGTGCAGGGGCTAGGATTTCACTGAATCTTTGGGGGGCTGGGGGACATAATTCTGCTCAGAGCAATGTCCACTCAGAGCAATGTCCAGACTTCCCTCTTCTTCCCTACACCTTGCCTCCAGCTCTGAGTGGGAGCCCGGGCCTGCACTGTTTGGTTCCCTCACCCCCTCCAGCAGCTCTCCCCATTCCCCCACATGCCCTGGGCTCAGCTTGTGGGCCCGGTGGTCTTGGGCCCTTCCTGCAAGCCTCCTCCCACCCCAGGTTCTACCCACCAGCCTCCAGACCCTGCTTGCATTCGCCTTCCCCTAGGCTAATCCAGGAGGATTCTGGAAATTTCACAGGGCCTCCTTGGCTGCTGATCATGGGGCCTGGGGCCCACTCCTGAGGCTGAGATTCTTTCTTCTCCATGGGGGAGAGCTTGGCCCCCTCCAGCACCTGTGAGAGTTGGGTCTTTCTTGGCCCCCCAGGACCACTCAGATGGTTGGCATCTGCTCCTAGTGGAGGGGACACCTTCCCTGGAGGTGAAAAAGGCTGCCACTTGCTTGACAATCTTATCTTGTCTCTAAAACTTTCAGAATATTAAGGGTACACAATGCTTTGTACTTCCAGGGGACACACAAGGGCATAGGTAGGTGCTGCAGCCCTTACTAAATCAATGAACAAACAGATCATTTTCTCTATGAGAGATAGCAAACCATTTGACTTGGTACTGATCCCAAATTGACCAAACTACTTGGGCATCTCAGAGCTGGGAGTTCTACACCTCACTTTGCAGAAGGATTCCTTCCGGCTGCTCATTGCACATCAGATTTATGCAGTTCCCTAATTCCTGCATCTTGTGAGCAAAACACCCAGGTCGGAGCCCATTGGGTCCAGGCCCTCAGCCTTGCTGCCCCTCGGGGTGGGGGCAGCGGAGATGGTGGTAACACTGCTCATGACTCCAGAATCCAGGAGCCTGGAATGTTTCCTGAGCTCACTCTCCTGCCTTGCCCCTTAAATTCTATTCTCTCTTCTCTTCTCAGAGAAGGCCGTGACACCCCAGTCTAGTAACTCTTGGCTGGAAAATCCCATGGACAGAGGAGCCTGGTGGGCTGCAGTCCATGGGGTCACGAAGAGTCGGACACTTACTGAGTGACTTCACTTTCACTTTTCACTCTCATGCATTGGAGAAGGAAATGGTGACCCACTCCAGTGTTCTTGCCTGGAGAAGCCCAGGGACAGAGGAGCCTGGTGGGCTGCCATCTATGGGGTCGCACAGAGTCGGAGATGACTGAAGTGACTTAGCAGCAGCAGCAGCTCTTCTCTTCTATTCTATGCTCTCTATTCTCTTCTTGCTTTACTTACGAGGTTAAAAAAAAAAAATTGCTGTACACCTGAAACTAACACAGCATTGTAAATCAACTCTACTTCAATTAAAAAAAAAATGGAGGCTAGGGGAGCAGCAGGGAAGGGGTGAGTGTCCAGACAGTGGAGAAAAAAGGAAGGGGAAAAGAAGAGACAATGAATGGAAACACAAACAGGCCAAGGGCACATGGTCACTCACTGCGGGATTTCCTCAGGCACAAGGAGAGGTGAGGGCCCAGAGCAGTGGCTACACAGAGGAGAACCAGCACAGAGGACAGTTCTCTCTGCATTTCTGCTCAGCCCACCCAGGACCCCCGCTGAGCTTCAGTGAGCTTTTCATGTCTCAACTTCCATCTCCCATTTTTGTTCCTTGTGAAGCAGGGAGGGGATGTTCTCATTTGGATTGCTTCTTAGCTCGGTTTCTTTTTTCTCCTTCTGGGAAGATTTCCTGCATAAACGATCTCTCTCCAAAAGTTCATTTCCAGGGGCTTGTTTTGCTTTAAAAAAAAAAAAAAAAATCTACAGATTTTTCTCTGCAGACTTCATGTTTGAAATACACTCCGTTTCTGCTCCTGAATAGTTTCCTCTGTACATTTCTCCTTGTGGGTTTTATGCCAAATGGAGCCAGAGTGGCTACCATCAGACAAGGCCCTTTGTGCTCCCCTCTTGGAAGCCAGGGGTGGTTCTGCAGGTTGTCGACACAGAGAGAAAGCAGGGTTCCCACCCAGACCCTTGCCAGAGAGCACGCTCCTTTTTTAGACAAATGATGAGCTCCCCCTTCTTGAGCCCCTTGAACAGGCTCCCCTTCATGAGAACTGTGTTGGCTCCTCTGCTGCAGGTCTGGAATCCTTTGAATACATCATGTTGTCAAGTAAAGCCCTAGACCCCAGGGAGCACGGCCACCCTCATGAAAACATCATGAGAACGTGAAGTTGGCCAGGGAGCACAGCCACCTTGATGAGAACTGCGTTGGCTCCCCTGCTGCAGATCTGGAATCCTTTGAACACACCATGTTGTCGTCAAATAAAGCCCTGGACCCTTGGTCACCATCCGCCAGCCCTGGTCCACTGACAGGCGTCCATCACTTATGCTCTGGGACGGCAGAACTGGGAGGATGCGTGTCAGCAAGGAAGTGAAGCTGGAGTGTGGAACATATAGCGTTAGGCTTAAGGTTGGAGGCTGGAAGGAATGAATGCTTTATTTGCTTAAGGCAGCTCGGTTGCACCTGATTTTCATAAATGAAATCAGACCGAACGGTATTTAAGACAACCGGACACACTGGAACATGGGATAGAACATGAAGAAAATCCAGAAGTTGGCAATAAATATACTGAATAAATTCAGCCAGTCATTTCAATTCCCTTTTGGTAAGACATTCATGGGAATCGGATGTTTGGAGGGTCTCCACGAGTTTTTACCTCGTGGAATGCTTAATCCCCTTGTGTTGTGACAACAAGCTGCACTGCAGCGTCGATGGGAAGAAGGGGCTGGCGTCTCAGACACAGCTGGGTCTGATGCAAACTGAGCTTCCCGCTGGAAATTTTGGAGGCTCCCCAAAATATAGGTAAAGACCATATTCAGGAAAATAGCAATAACTAGTAGTTTTCTTAAGAAACTTTTTTTATGCAGACCATTTTTAAAGTCTCTATTGACTTTGTTACAACATTGCTTGTTTTCTGTTTTGGTCTTTTGGACATGAGTCATGGGGGAGCCTAGCTTCCCAACCAGGGAATCAAACCCATACCCCCTGCAATGGAAGGTGAAGTCCCAACCACTGGAGCACCAGGGAAGTCCCAATAACTAACATTTTTGAGTATGGGCCTCGGGTACTTGGTTAACTGCTTTGCATAAATTATTTCATTTAACCCTCATAAACCTCATGATGGGTTTCCCAAGTGGTTCGGTGGTAAAGAATCTGCCTCAATGCAGGAGACATAGTTTCGATCCCTGAATCAGGAAAATCCCCTGGAGAAGGGAAATGGCAGCCCACTCCAGTGTTTTCGCCTGGGAAATCCCATGGACAGAGGGGCCTGGTGGGCTATAGTTCCTGGGGTTGCAAAGAGACAGACATGGCTTAGTAACTAAACAACAAAGCCTCATGATACAGTATGATTCCACTTTCTGTGTGGAAAACTGGGAGCCAGGCCAGGGACTCACCCACGGGGACACACCTCGTAGCTCTGGCATGAACTCAGCTCCAAGCTGGCAGCTGACTCCATAACCTGTGCTCTCACTGCCTACGATTATTAACCGACTCTCGGCTATCCAGGAGCTGATTACCTGGAGTTGTCTTTTCCATTGTTGTTCTAGCTTTACTGAAATATAATTGACACATCACAGCATAAGGTTAACGTGGATAATGTGCTGACACGATGTACTTGTATGCTGTAAAATGATCACACCTTAGGGTTAGCTGATACTTCCCTCATGTATAGTTACGATTTCTTTCCTGTGGAGAGAACATGGAGGACCTACTCTCTTAACACTTGTTAAACGTATCATACATGGTATCAACGTCAATTACCATGCTGCATATTAGATCCCCAGAACTCATTCGTCTTCTAACTAAAAATGTGAATGCTTTCCCTCACCCCCCACCCCTCCTGGTGACCACCACTCCACTCTGATTGTATGACTTCGGTTTTTTCAGATCCCACGTGGGAGTGAGGTCATACAGTATGTCTTCTCTAACTTATTTTACTTAACACCCTCAAGATCAGTCCATGTGGTCACAAATGTCAAAATTTCCTGCTTTCTTATGGTTGAATAATAGTCCATTATATAGGCTTCCCTGGTGGCTCAGACAGTAAAGAATCTGCCTGCAATGCAGGAGATGTGGGTTTGATCCCTGGGTGGGGAAGATCCCCTGGAGAAGGAAATGGAAAAACCACTCCAGTACTCTTGCCTGGAGAATCCCATGGACAGAGGAGCCTGGTGGGCTACAGTCCTCGGGGCTGCAAAGAGTCAGACTCGACTGAATGACTAACATTTGTACTTCACTTTATATATGTTATATATGTAATATAGATATTTATCCATTTGTCTGTTGATGGACACTTACCTTGTTTCTTAAGTCTCGGTTGCAGTGAATAATCCTGCAGTGAACATGAGGGTGCATATATCTCTCCAGGACTCTGATTTCCTTTCCTTTGGTGGGCATATATCTGGTCTCATCTTCAACCCACTCCAGTATTCTCACCTGGAGAATTCCATGGACAGAGGAGCCTGGAGAACTATAGTCCATGGGATTGCAAAGAGCTGGATACCACTGAGCAACTGAGCACACAGCACACATTATAATATTACTGCCAAGGCAGTAATATTAGCTGTGTTACCATTTCCTGTGAAAGGCACAAAGGTAATATAGTGTGAAACCTCAACCCACGAGACAGTTATAATCCATTTGTAGAGATAAGACTAAAAATAATTTCAGTTACAATTTAAGCTGACATCAAATGTTCATTGAAATCGTATTTTATCAAAGCTCAGGATCTACATAAGTAACCACCAACTCCTAATGCCCAGATCTCTCGGTAAAGTCAGCATGGCCATCACATAGAGACTCCTATCTGAGTCTACAATCTTCAGAATTCTGGAGTGAAGATGGGACCCAGATGAACCCATCTGCAGGGCAGCAGTGGAGATGCAGACATAGAGAACAGACTTGTGCACTCAGCGTGGGAAGGAGAGGGCAGGATAAATTTAGAGAGGAGCGTTGAAACATGTATATTAGCATATGTAAAACAGAAAGCCAGTGAGAATTTGCTGTATGATGCAGAGAGCTCAGCCTGGTGCTCTGTGACAGCCAGTGGGGTGGGATGGGGTGGGAGGTAAGAGGGAGGTTCAAGAAGGAAGGAACTTATGTATGCCTATGGCTGATTCATGTTGATGTATGGCAGAGACTCACACAATATTGTAAAGCAATTACTCTCCAATCAAAAATAAACAACAACAACAAAAAGGGACCTGGCAGAGGGTGCATGGGCAGGAAGGGAGGGTCCAAGGTTAAGGAAGAAACGGAAAGATCCCGTGGCCAGTCAAGCCTCCCTCCAGCCACGCTCCCCAGCCTTGACACCCCTGCCACCACATCCCCGCCTTCTTTCCTTGTTGAGGAAGGAGAGGCAGGCAAGAAGAGACCAGAAAAAGGGAGGGATACAAACAATGCAATAAAGAAAAGATGGGGAAAACAAACTGCCAGCAAAAGAGAAGGTTTTAATAATCTTTGCACCACTCTGAAGATGAGAAAGAGAAAGAAAATCTCTACAAAAATAACCCTTCACTTGGCAATTTCAAGCAACGACTTTGTAACATTGCTTCTCTGGAGAAGAGGAAACAGGCAGAAGGAAATGAATGGACAGGGCTTCTCAGGGGAGGCGTGTGCCTCAGAGGAACCTGTAAACTCAAAAGTTTTTCAAGTTAGTTTCTGTGATTTTTCTGAGGAAATGGTTCTGGAGCTCCCATCAGCACCTCAAGGATTTTCTAGTCCTGCAGATGAAGGCAGAGATATGTTATAAGATGGAGCTTTTTCAAGTTCTCCCTTGGCAGGCTATTGTGAATCTTCCCCCGGGGGCTTCCCCTGAAAGGATAAAATAGTGACTTGACCAGACTTTCCAGACGCCCAGATGTTACACAGTCGTTTCCAGGCCCATGTCCATATCCTTCCACCGTGTCCCTTATGATAAGATTTCAGCTTTTCTCACTATTCCCCAGTTGCTTCCAAACATACACTGGTCAGTTTCTTTCTTAGCATGTGGCATCCACAAAGCCAGCATTGTACTCCAGAGTAAGTCCAACCAGCACAGAGAAAAGAGAGTCACCAGCCGTTTTTTGGACCCTGTGCTTCTGCTGAAATAATTTAAGATCACAAGAACTTTGAAAAAGAAGTACATAACCCTCTTGCCTCGCATCAAGCCTTTTTGACAAGTGAAATTTCTAAGTCTTTCTGTATCTGGTACTTCTGAACTCTATCAGTTTTCATTTCTACTTATATGGTTGATTTTGAGAGAAATAAATGAAAAAATTATGTTTATCTTTTTCCAATTTTATCTTGTTGGATTCAGTCATTGTTATCAGATGCTGATTTAGGGCTATCAATGAATCAATGCTCTTTAAGCACCTTTAAGTGATCAAACAGCCATTACAGCATCCAGCCCACATCACTCCATCATGATGATTTGAATTTCATTAAATTCTTTCTTAAGCAGCTTGCTGAAACTTACCCTTCCCAGGTAGCACTGCAGTAAAGAATCTTCCTGTCCATACAGGAGATGCAAGCGGGAAGATCTGCTGGAGTAGGAAATGGCAACCGACTCCAATATTCTTGCCTAGAAAATTTCATGGACAGAGGAGCCTGGTGGGGTACAGTCCATGGGGGTCACAAAGAGTCAGTTACAACTGAGCAGCTGAGCCCACGCACACACATTCACAATTCACCTCATGAAAACTGTGGTCGAGAGACAGTTTTTGGCTCAAAGATTAAAGCTCCTTGGAAATAGAACTGATGCTCCAGATGGCTGCGAGTGTCCCGTCATTGAAGATTGTCTAATGTCTAGCTGGTCATGGATCAGAAAAAAAAAATAGAAAAGGTTCAGGTATCATAAGACGTATTGAATTTTGCAGTCTGTATGGTGACTCACAATTCCAGAATTTTTTGACCATAGATGACTTCAGCAGGTAATGAATAAATCAAGTGGTGGCTTCAGGTGCAGCTCGATCCAGAGCACGATGATGTCATCATGATCCCTCTCTCTGCTCGGCTTGCTGTGTGTGTGTTGGTTTCACCTGCTGGCTGTCTCACTTGGCTATAGTCAGACAGCTGCAGTATCTTCCTGAGCCTATGTACTCAACCTACCAAGCCCGAAGGATTCCAGCACTCCTAGCAAACCGCTTCAGGCTGGACTGGGTCACATGTCCATCCTACAATAATCACTGTGGCCAGAGAGATGAGACCTGCTTCCGTGGCTATTGGTCCCTGGACAGCAAGTCACTCCACAGCTGAGGGATTCGAACAACAATCACTTCATTATGGCTCCTGGTTTCTGTAGGTTAGGAATTTGAGTAAGCTCACCTGGGTAAGCTCTGGCTTGGATTCCCTTGTACATCTGCAGTCAGATGGGGCTGGGAGATGGAAAGGTGGGGAAGGGGTAGTCGGTGCTGGGAGCTGGCCCTCCGCCTAGAGTCTTGGGGCTTCTCCGTGTGACCTCTCCAGCTGGGCCAGTTTGGCCTTCCCTCACAGAGTGGAGGGCTTCCCTGGTGGCTCAGAGGGTAAAGTGTCAGTCTGCAACACGGAAGACCTGGGTTCGTTCCCTGAGTTGGGAAGATCCCTGGAGAAGGAAATGGCAACCCACTCCGGTATTCTTGCCTGGAAAATTCCGTGGCCGGAGGAGCCTGGTGGGCTACAGTCCATGGGGTTGCAAAGAGTCAGACACGACTGAGCGGCTTCACTTTCACTTTCTCATGGCGTGGAGATCTCAGAACTGTCAGAGTGCCCACCTTGCGGGGTCCCTGGAGAACAAAGAGTGAGTTGAGTGGCATTTTTGTGACCCAGCCTCGGAAACCGTGCATTGACTTCACCCTATGCTACCCAGTGAAACAGTTACAAAAACACACCAGGTTCAAGAGGCAGGTACATGGACTCTGCCTCTTAATGGAAGAGCAACAACGGGGCTGCAAAGAGTCAGACTCGACTGAATGACTAACATTTGTACTTCACTTTATATATGTTATATATGTAATATAGATATTTATCCATTTGTCTGTTGATGGACACTTACCTTGTTTCTTAAGTCTCGGTTGCAGTGAATAATCCTGCAGTGAACATGAGGGTGCATATATCTCTCCAGGACTCTGATTTCCTTTCCTTTGGTGGGCATATATCTGGTCTCATCTTCAACCCACTCCAGTATTCTCACCTGGAGAATTCCATGGACAGAGGAGCCTGGAGAACTATAGTCCATGGGATTGCAAAGAGCTGGATACCACTGAGCAACTGAGCACACAGCACACATTATAATATTACTGCCAAGGCAGTAATATTAGCTGTGTTACCATTTCCTGTGAAAGGCACAAAGGTAATATAGTGTGAAACCTCAACCCACGAGACAGTTATAATCCATTTGTAGAGATAAGACTAAAAATAATTTCAGTTACAATTTAAGCTGACATCAAATGTTCATTGAAATCGTATTTTATCAAAGCTCAGGATCTAATAAGTAACCACCAACTCCTAATGCCCAGATCTCTCGGTAAAGTCAGCATGGCCATCACATAGAGACTCCTATCTGAGTCTACAATCTTCAGAATTCTGGAGTGAAGATGGGACCCAGATGAACCCATCTGCAGGGCAGCAGTGGAGATGCAGACATAGAGAACAGACTTGTGCACTCAGCGTGGGAAGGAGAGGGCAGGATAAATTTAGAGAGGAGCGTTGAAACATGTATATTAGCATATGTAAAACAGAAAGCCAGTGAGAATTTGCTGTATGATGCAGAGAGCTCAGCCTGGTGCTCTGTGACAGCCAGTGGGGTGGGATGGGGTGGGAGGTAAGAGGGAGGTTCAAGAAGGAAGGAACTTATGTATGCCTATGGCTGATTCATGTTGATGTATGGCAGAGACTCACACAATATTGTAAAGCAATTACTCTCCAATCAAAAATAAACAACAACAACAAAAAGGGACCCGGCAGAGGGTGCATGGGCAGGAAGGGAGGGTCCAAGGTTAAGGAAGAAACGGAAAGATCCCGTGGCCAGTCAAGCCTCCCTCCAGCCACGCTCCCCAGCCTTGACACCCCTGCCACCACATCCCCGCCTTCTTTCCTTGTTGAGGAAGGAGAGGCAGGCAAGAAGAGACCAGAAAAAGGGAGGGATACAAACAATGCAATAAAGAAAAGATGGGGAAAACAAACTGCCAGCAAAAGAGAAGGTTTTAATAATCTTTGCACCACTCTGAAGATGAGAAAGAGAAAGAAAATCTCTACAAAAATAACCCTTCACTTGGCAATTTCAAGCAACGACTTTGTAACATTGCTTCTCTGGAGAAGAGGAAACAGGCAGAAGGAAATGAATGGACAGGGCTTCTCAGGGGAGGCGTGTGCCTCAGAGGAACCTGTAAACTCAAAAGTTTTTCAAGTTAGTTTCTGTGATTTTTCTGAGGAAATGGTTCTGGAGCTCCCATCAGCACCTCAAGGATTTTCTAGTCCTGCAGATGAAGGCAGAGATATGTTATAAGATGGAGCTTTTTCAAGTTCTCCCTTGGCAGGCTATTGTGAATCTTCCCCCGGGGGCTTCCCCTGAAAGGATAAAATAGTGACTTGACCAGACTTTCCAGACGCCCAGATGTTACACAGTCGTTTCCAGGCCCATGTCCATATCCTTCCACCGTGTCCCTTATGATAAGATTTCAGCTTTTCTCACTATTCCCCAGTTGCTTCCAAACATACACTGGTCAGTTTCTTTCTTAGCATGTGGCATCCACAAAGCCAGCATTGTACTCCAGAGTAAGTCCAACCAGCACAGAGAAAAGAGAGTCACCAGCCGTTTTTTGGACCCTGTGCTTCTGCTGAAATAATTTAAGATCACAAGAACTTTGAAAAAGAAGTACATAACCCTCTTGCCTTGCATCAAGCCTTTTTGACAAGTGAAATTTCTAAGTCTTTCTGTATCTGGTACTTCTGAACTCTATCAGTTTTCATTTCTCTTCTACTTATATGGTTGATTTTGAGAGAAATAAAGGAAAAAAATTATGTTTATCTTTTTCCAATTTTATCTTGTTGGATTCAGTCATTGTTATCAGATGCTGATTTAGGTTGATCAGTGAATCAATGCTCTTTAAGCACCTTTAAGTGATCAAACAGTTGTCAATCAAGCCATTACAGCATCCAGCCCATATCACTGCATCATGATGATTTGAATTTTATTAAATTCTTTCTTAAGCAACTTGCTGAAACTTACCCTTCCCAGGTGGCACTGCAGTAAAGGATCTTCCTGTCCATACAGGAGATGCAATCAGGAAGATCTGCTGGAGTAGGGAATGGCAACCCACTCCAATATTCTTGCCTAGAAAATTCCATGGACAGAGGAGCCTGGTGGGGTACATGGGGGTCACAAAGAGGTACAACTGAGCAGCTGAGCCCACGCACACACATTCACAATTCGCCTCATGAAAACTGTGGTCGAGAGAGTTTTTGGCTCAACGATTAAAGCTCCTTGGAAATAGAACTGATGCTCCAGATGGCTGCGAGTGTCCTGTCATGGAAGATTGTCTAATGTCTAGCTGGTCGTGGATCAGAAAAAAAAAATAGAAAAGGTTCAGGTATCATAAGACGTATTGAATTTTGTAGTCTGTATGGTGACTCACAGTTCCAGAATTTTTTGACCACAGATGACTTCAGCAGGTAATGAATAAATCAAGTGGTGGCTTCAGGTGCAGCTCGATCCAGAGCACGATGATGTCATCATGATCCCTCTCTCTGCTCGGCTTGCTGTGTGTGTGTTGGTTTCATCTGCTGGCTGTCTCACTTGGCTACAGTCAGACAGCTGCAATATCTTCCTGAGCCTGTGTACTCAACCTACCAAGCCCGAAGGATTCCAGCACTCCCAGCAAACCACTTCAGGCTTACACTGGTCAGGCTGGACTGGGTCACATGTCCATCCTACAACAATCATTGTGGCCAGAGAGATGAGACCTACTTCCGAGGCTATTGGTCCCTAGACAGCAAGTCACTCCACAGCTTGGGGACTCGAACAACAATCACTTCATTATGGCTCCTGGTTTCTGTAGGTTAGGAATTTGAGTAAGCTCACCTGGGTAAGCTCTGGCTTGGATTCCCTTGTACATCTGCAGTCAGACGAGGCTGGGAGATGGAAAGGTGGGGGAGGGGTAGTCGGTGCTGGGAGCTGGCCCTTCACCTAGAGTCTTGGGGCTTCTCCGTGTGACCTCTCCAGCTGGGCCAGTTTGGCCTTCCCTCACAGAGTGGAGGGCTTCCCTGGTAGCTCAGAGGGTAAAGCGTCAGTCTGCAATGCAGGAGACCTGGGTTCGTTCCCTGGGTTGGGAAGATCCCTGGAGAAGGAAATGGCAACCCACTCCGGTATTCTTGCCTGGAAAATTCCGTGGCCGGAGGAGCCTGTGGGCTACAGTCCATGGCGTTGCAAAGAGCTGGACACAACTGAGCGGCTTCACTTTCACTTTCTCATGGCGTGGAGGTCTCAGAACTGTCAGAGTGCCCACCTTGTGGGGTCCCTGGAGAACAAAGAGTGAGTTGAGTGGCATTTTTGTGACCCAACTTCGGAAACCATGCAGTGTGACTTCACCCTATGCGAGTGAAACAGTTACAAAAACACACTCAGTTTCAAGAGGCAGGTACATGGACTCTGCCTCTTAATGGAAGAGCAACAAGCTTCGGCATTGGGAGACTGTGTACACCTGTGGCTGATTCATGTCAATGTATGGCAAAACCAATACAGTATTGTAAAGTAGAATAAAATATTAAAAAAAAAAAAAGGAAGAGCAACAAGGTACTATAGAATGTCTAGAAGAACGGCCATCTTTAGAAAATGTAATCGCTGCATGTACCAACGGGCTTAATCCAATCCAAACCCAGCCCTGAGCTGCGAACCCTGTAGGTGGCAGTCCCCCCTAGAAAACCTGGGTGTTGTTGATGGAGAAGAGAGACATGGACAGTGACATGGGAAGGCCACTGTTTCTCCCTAATTTGATGTTTTAACATATACTCTGTAGTTACTTTATCATCTGACTTAAATTTTGCAGAAAACTTATTTTTCAGCAAAACAAAACACAAAAGTTTAATTTTAAAAGAAGATTTTATTACATTACACCTCATTAACTTAGTGAGGTCCAATTGAAAAGCAGTCTGACATGTTAGGCCGAGGGTTTTTATGTGTTGGTAGCACAGCACAGCACATAAACAGACTAATGGCATTAACAAAGGCAAAGCCAATAAACTATTTCTAGAGGCAAATAGTTTTAACATTGTTGAACAAGGGCTAATTACAAATGTTTCTGAGAACCTGCTCATTCAGCACTTTTGAGATTATGAAACTTCTCTCCTATCCTCACCCTGGCTATAAAATTACTAATCTAGGAGAAGTTTAGCAAATACACCAAAATGCATGGAAAATAAAGCCTTATTTTTCCCCCAGCCATCCACAGCTCAGTTTTTTGTGTGCTTTTGCTGAAGTAACATTGACCCTATCCTATTTATAGTCAGGCTTCATATTGTTTTATAATTGCAGGAAATGACTGCCAAAAGAAAGATGAACTTTATTATTATAAATTCATACTCGAAAGGTAAAAAAAAAAAAACCTGCCTTTTGTGGATGCACAACTGTTGTTTCAAAGATTTCCTTTCCTCCAAAGAAGAGGAAATGTATGTAAGCACACAGCTGGTCTACTTTGCTGTGCAGCAGAAACTTACACGACACCGTGAAGCAGCTAAGCGTGTGTGCGCGGGCGCGTCAGTCGTGTCCAACACCTTACGGCCTGTGGACTGCAGCCCGCCTGGCTTCTCTGCCCATGGGATTCTCCAGGCAAGAACACTGGGGTGGGCTGCCATACCTGCCTCCAGCGGATCCTCCCGACCCAGGAAATGAACCCGTGCCTTTTAAGTCTCCTGCATTGACAGGCGGGTTCTTTACCACTAGCGCCACCTGGAAAGCAACTATACACCATAAAATAGTTTTAAAAGATTTCTTCCTTCCTCCAGGTTGGCTGATAGATTAATTAGAGCATCCCTGCTCTGAACCTTTTTTGTCTTTCTAAATAAATGCATTGGCAAGCTTATTAAAATGAAAGCCCTCCACCCTCTCCCTGGGAGGGGTAGCCAACTTCAGTTAATCACCTGTTGATGGCTACAGATTGTCAAAGGGGGTTTTCTCTTGTAAATCCATGGCCTGCCAGGACTGGCAAGGGGGTTGTTGAGTGCGTGGAAAGATGCTCAGTGCAGGTCTCCCTGCCTCCACTCCCTGACACCACAGCCCATTCCCAACAGAATGATGCTCAAGCAGCTGAAGGATCGGTTCCACAGCTCTACGGTTTGGTAGTGGCTTGGTAAGATTTCTGAGCAGTTTCTTCAGATGCCTATTGCATGAGCCCCTCAGTAAAGGAACCAGCTAAGAAGCTCAGTGTTGAGACAACGGTTCATTGTCAGGTCTGTATGAATTCCAACAGCAGGCTGGCCTGATGCCTTTAAAAAAAAAACATATTGACTAATTGACCTATTATTTTCACATTATGCAGGATGTTGGAAGGGTTGCAAAAACCTACTCTCCAATTTTTGTTTCTTGCTGGATACACTTAGTCTGAACTTGTGATTCCTTTGTCTCTGGCCTAGTGCCCCATGGACTTATATCTGATTCCTGCAGAGAGAGGGGGCTGCAGGTAAAAAAAAAAAATGAGCTTCCTCCTCCTCGAACTCCAGACAATATCAACATTCAAGGTAGTACGACTGACACTATACGAAAAACCATAACAAATATTGAACTGTTAAAGGCATGCGGAGGGATGCAGGGCACGGACGTCTGCAGCTCTCTTCAGTTCCGTTCAGTCGCTCAGTCGTGTCGTCCGACTCTTTGCGACCCAATGGACTGCAGCACGCCAGGCTTCCCTGTCCATCACCAACTCCCAGAGTTCACTCAAACTCATGTCCGTTGAGTCAGTGATGCCATCCCACCATCTCATCCTCTGTCGTCCCCTTCTCCTCCCACCTTCAATCTTTCCCAGCATCGGGGTCTTTTCCAATGAGCCGGTTCTTCACATCAGGTGGCCAAAGTATTGGAGTTTTAGCTTCAGCATCAGTCCTTCCAATGAGTACTCAGGACTGATTTCCTTTAGGATGGACTGGTTGGATCTCCTTGCAGTCCAAGGGACTCTCAAGAGTCTTCTCCAACACCAAAGTTCAAAAGTATCAATTATTTGGCATTCAGCTTTCTTTATAGCCCAACTCACATCCATACATGACCACTGGAAAAACCAAAGCTTTGACTAGACAAAGCTATGGCAAAGTGATGTCTCTGCCTTTTAATACACTGTCTAGGTTTTGGTCTACAAAGTTGGCAAAGTGATGTCTCTGCTTTTTAACACACTGTCTAGGTTTGTCATAGCTTTTTTTCCAAGGAGCAAGCATCTTTTAATTTCATGGCTCCAGTCACCATCTGCAGTGATTTTGGAGTCCCCAAAAATAGTCTCTCACTGTTTCCATTGTTTCCCCGTCTATTTGCATGAAGTGATGGGACCGGATGCCATGATCTTCGTTTTCTGAAGGATGAGTTTTAAGCCACTTTTCTCACTCTCCTCTTTCACTTTCCTCAAGAGGCTCTTTAGTTCCTCTTCACTTTCTGCCATAAGGGTGGTGTCATCTGCTCAAATGAGGTTATTGATATTTCTCCTGGCAATCTTGATTCCAGCTTGTGCTTCATCCAGCTCTCTTAGAAATGCTTAAAAGTGCAGAATGCAGAATGCCTAAAAGAAGTGCAGCTCTCGTACAAATGCCTAAAAACAACAAGATGGGCTGATGAATGGGTGGATGGAAAGAAAAGAAGAGATGGTGGAGCCAAGTAGTCCTGGGTGGACCAGGGGTGAGAGCTCCCTGGAGACCCACCTCGACCCCAGGACTCATTTTGAGGGACCTTGCAGATGTTCTGAATCTTGCATTAAGAAAGCCAGTGGCACAACACTGTGAATCAACTAGTCTTCAATTTTAAAAAGAGAAAGAAAGCAACTTGGAGCACTAGTTACAGATGAAAATGCATATGATTTTTCAAATCTACAGTACAGACTTGTTTTGACCAGGAAATTTCACATCATGAACTAAACTATGTTTGTAACTTTTTAAGATGACTCTTCTTTTTGTAAAAAATCAGTTTCTCTTAGAAGAGTTAACATCATTTACCACAAATACCAAGTTAAGCAAAAGACAGAAAGCATTTCCAATTAAATATTATCAGAGTTTATTCCCTGATACATAACCATAACGTGTTAGTCACTAAGTCATGTCTGACTCTTTGCCACCCCATGGACTGTAGCCCACCAGGCTCCTCTGTCCATTCTTGCCAGGGATCCTCCAGGCAAGAATACTGGAGTGAGTAGCCATTTCCTTCTCCAGGGGATCTTCCTGACCCAAGGATCGAACCCAGGTCTCCTGCATTGCAGGTGGATTCTTTACTATCTGAGCCACCAGGGAAGTTGATCCATAACCATATTAGACCCAGGATCCATTCAAAATTGTGTCAGTCCCTGTACCATCGACAAGCCATGGTTTAAACATCAGAGTGAGAGTGAAGGATGTGTTTTGGCCACATTGCTGCCACATAACTCCAATTTTCTATACAAGTAGAAGCCAAGTAATGTGAAGTGGGCCCCCGGACATCCATGTGCTCTGCTCCCAACCCCTGAGCAGAGCAGCTCTGACGAGGTCTGGAACCACCAGGACACTCTCCAGATATTAAGTGCTCTTCCACCTCCTTCTTTCATATTAAAGCGTGAATGACTCAGGAACATTCATTGAATCGTGCCCACATAGAACCAAGCTTTAAAATCAACACACACACAAGAATGTATGACTGATTGACATGTAAAAACAAGAGGTGAAGGTAAAGACTAATTTCTTTACACTCAGTCTGAACAAGATACTTATATCTCAGTTACCATGATGGCTCATTTGCAGGAGGTCTCCCAAATTTTCCAGTGCCAGTCATTCTTACTTTGCAAATCTTGTCCCAGCTGCTGGGGTTAGGAGAGGGGGTATCCACTGCTCAGAGTGGAAGAGGGAGCCCAGCGGGGACAGATGACCCCTCAGATGCAGTCTCAATTCCTGCCCCCCCCCAACATAAACCACCACAGAGTTACCCGGACTTAGAGTCAAGAGTCACATGGAGGAGAGGAAAAGAAGAAGCATGCACTGGAAATGTATGGACAATGGGAAGTGCCACATGACAGGAACAGGGGCTCCCAGAAGTCCAGGCAGGAGCAGTCAAGGGAACATGACAAGGTCAAGGTCAAGGTCACTACCAGCACCCCCTACTGTGTGTGACCTGATTGAGCACAGGGCAGATTCTCAGCATTTGCTGCTGAGTTCTGGAGTTGGCCTCCAAAAGGTGGTTAGTGATCAACACATATGATTAGAGGCTCTCCTAGTTTCTCTAATAGCGAGACTTTTTCACCCTGACTACACAACCCTTCAATTCAGTATCAGCTTGCTAGTCAAGGTCAATATTCCACATTTAGAGAGTCATTCCTTTGACTTCAAGCTTTATCCCCTATTGTATTTAATACTCATTACAATAACAACCTTCCCTGGTGGTTAAGAGGTTAAAGCAACTGCCGCTAATGTGGGAGACCTGGGTTTGATCCCTGGGTTGGGAAGATCCCCTGGAGAAGGAAATGGCAACCCACTCCAGTATTCTTGCCTGGAGAACCCCATGGATGGAGGAGCCTGGTGGGCTACAGTCCATGGGGTTGCAAAGAGTTGGACACGACTGAGCGACTTAGCACACAGCAGCACACAGTAACACTGGTCATGGTAGTTTGCAGCGAAGTAGACACAGATTCCTAAGAGACTTTCCTGAGAACATGTTTTGATAGAGGGGAAGATGCAAAGCATAAGCAGGTCGGGAGCCTGGTGTGGAGCCAACAGACAGATATGCAGCAGAGATGGACCTGGGGAGGAGGAGAGGCTGGGAGGTAGGATTCTCCAACCTGAAGTTTTATATGAGAGCTTTCCTATTGAGTCTCACTTAAGGACAGACCTAACAAGCTTCAGGATCATTCAGAACATTCAGAACATAGAGAAGGGCTCTTTTCCAGGACATTTGCTGTTCTTTCTTTTCCTTAACCTTGGCCAGAAACACACAAGAAGATGATTTTGGCAAGAAATGAATGACTCCACATAGCCAACCCCTCTCTAGAAAGATGTCAAAGGACGGTGCCTGCTGAGGGGTGTCTGGGTCTCAACTTCAAAGCCAAGATGATCCGAGTGGGCGAGGCTGCCCTGAGAACCCCCAGCAGGCAGGAGGGGACCCCAGGGACCCTGCCTGGAAGGCAAGTCGTGGAACCCGGGAGCCATGGAGGAACGTGACATCAGATTTAATGCTGACAGGGAAAAGTCAGTTTCAGTCCAAGACATATATGATTGTTGGGTCCAGAAAATGGAGCAATCCAGGAGAGGAGGCCAACCAACTGGAGTGGTCCCAGGAAGATGGACACAGCCATATCAGAGCCTCTGCCCAGCACTGCTGGTTGGTGGGGGGAGCTCAATTTTCCAGCATCTCCACCAAACACAGATTGTGCCATCTTGCCTTTACAGGTAGGAAGGCTGAGGCCACATTGCTAGTTAGTGAAAAGCTGAGCTACTGCTCCAGACTGCAAGAGGAAGGTTTCATACAAAGGAGGACACATGATTTACTGCTCTTAGGAAAATATTATCAAAGGATTATGATTCCTCCTTTTCCAGAGATTGAGAATGCTTGCTCTGAAGCCAGCTTGTAAAGTGTCCAATGCAAGCCTGCAGACCTGGAAAAGTCCTGTGCTGGGTGATCCATTCATCAGAAGCAGGCAGGAACCAGAGCTGCTCACATGTGACCAGTTGCTTCAGCTCACTCCTGCTCACCAGATCTACATCCTCAAGGGGGGAAAAAATACCCATCATGCACAGGTTTGAAGATGAAACAGCATCACTTCTTCTGCTGGCAAAGCAGGTCAAAGGGCCATCTGAGTCTCAAGGAGAGAGGCAAAGGACTCCACCTTCAGATGAGAGGAGAGATGAAGCCACATTTCAGAAAAGAAAAGGGGGACCTCTCTGGTGGTCCAGTGGCTAAGACTCTGTGCTCACAACGCAGGGGGCCTGGGATCAATCCCTGGACAAACAACGAGATCCCTCATGCTGCAACAAAGATCAAAGACCCCACAGGCTGCAACTAAGACCTGGCACAGCCAAATAAGTAAATAAATATTTTTTGAAAAGAGAGAATAGGGACTGGCGAGGATTTGGGAGGATTTCCCAGGTGGCACTAATGGTAAAGAACCCAACTGCGCATGCAGGAGACATCAGAGATGTCGCTTCAATCCCTGGGTCGGACAGACCCACTGGAGGAGGGCATGGCAACCCACTGCAGTATTCTTGTCTGGAGAATCCCATGGACAGAGGAGCCTGGAGGGCTACAGTCCATAGGGTGGCAAAGAGTTGGACATGACTGAAGTGACTTAAAAATGCATGCAGAATGTTGGTACCCATCTTTGGAAACAAACATCCACAGAACCGCAGACTCTGTACAATGCTGAGCACTCCGGTCTTGAGGGCCACCAGTGACCTTCTCATGTCATCAGGACCGCTTCAAAGATAGCTTGCATCCAAGCCAAGGGCACAGGGCTGAAGGTGACCCCACCCTTCAGTTAGTTCACAGGCTCCGTGTCCTCTGAGGGCCGGCCCGAAAGCAGAAAGGAGCAAGCGCCATGAGTCAGATGTGGGCCTTGCTGCCCAGAGAACATGGTCCCTTGAGAGGAGAGGCCTGTGTTCAGAGGGACTGAGTCATGTTCCCTCTGGAGACAATGAGGAGTTTTAAAAGCAGGGGTTCACCTGGGTCTATTAAGTACCTCTCTTTTCTAGGCATTCTGTCATGCTGCGCTACTGAGAAGCTTTAGAAAATAAAACTTTAAGCTGAGACGTTATTAAATCTACAATTTTTTAAAAAAATGTAAAGTGATTTTTTAAAAAACGTCCTCTCGATCTTGAAAGTTGGAACATGAGCCACAACCACCCAGAGCAGAGAAGGCGGCAGGGTGTGTTCTGTTTATCAAGGGCAGATGCCAAAACCCGAACTCAGAGAAACTCGGAGGAATCCTGCCTGGCTCGAGAGTGTCAGGTTGCTGTTCAGTTGCTTAGTCGTGTTTGACTCTGCGATCCCATGGACCGCAGCACGCCAGGCTCCCTGTCCATCACCACCTCCCAGAGTTGCTCAAGCTCATGGCCACTGAGTCAGTGATGCCATCCAACCATCTCATCCTCTGTCATTCCCTTCTCCTCCTGCCTTCAATCTTTCCCAGCATCAGGGTCTTTTCCAGCGAGTCAGTTCTTCGCATCAGGTGACAAAAGAATTAGAGTTTCAGCTTCAGCCTCAGTCCTTCCAGTGACTATTCAGGACTGATTTCCATTAGGATAGACTGATTGGATCTCCTTGCAGTCTAAGGGACTCTCCAGAGCCTTCTCCAACACCACAGTTCAAAAGCATCAACTCTTCAGTGCTCAGCCTTCTTCATAGTGCAACTCTCACATCCATACATGACCACTGGAGAGCCCAGAGCTTTGACTAGATGGACCTTTGTCTGTAAAGTGATGTCTCTGCTTTTTAATATGCTGTCTAGGTTCATTACAGCTTTTCTTTCAAGGGGCATGCATGGAGTGTGTCAGGAGGTAGGAGCCAGTCTAGGGATGACAAGGTTCCCCAGGGCGCCCACTCTGCTAAACCTGAACCCAGCCACTGCTGGCAGTGCTGGGATGTTCCCGTGGGTGCGTCCCCATCGGCCAGGGCTCTCGCTCCATCCTCCATCCTTGGTCTAAGAAAGTCAGAGAAGCTGGTCCTCCCTGCAGCCCTCAGCCTCCAGAACGGACCACCAGGCTCCCAGCACAGAAACCTTTTTCTGTTGTGAGCGTAAGCCTGTTTATCCATGAAAACACAGTTGCTTTCCTCAGTTTACCTGCTACTTGGCCAGGCTGAACCATGAGACCTGCCCACACGGTTGCTACCAATGCCCTGTCCATTACTGAGGTCCTCCGTGGGCCACCCAAGAAACCCAGAGAGACGCAATTGAGCTCTGGAGGCTTCAAGCCTAACACAGAGGACCAAAATGTACATTTCTAGGTGAAAACTGAAGAACATTTAGACATTCAATGTTTCTCAGCCAGTAGTTTCTGATTTCTTTTAAATCTGGGAGCTTGTTTTTCCAGGTGTATATGTGACACACTCTCTTCTCCAGGGTTTTTGAGGTGGTAGAACATTGAGGTTTAGTCATTGCTGCCTGCAATTTGCAAAGGTGCCTGACCTCTGTGCTGCAGCCAAAAACACAATAAATAAACAATCCACAGCCCCAGATGTGTGGAAACCAGGCTGCGAGGAACCAGGATGAGAACTCGCAGCTGCCAGGCAGCGATCCTATCTCATGCTTTTACCAAAGGGCATTCTCCTTTGCAACTGGGACACTTTACATTAGAAAGCTGACTTTGCCAAGGCCTCACAGATCTAATTATCTAATATTGGACATGCTATAGGGTGGGGCTGTCGAGGAATGAGACAAGGCAGAGGGTGAGTATTTTAGAGTTCCACACAGGATTTCTGTAAGGGCTCCCACCTATGGAGATACCGTCACAATTATTTCTTTCACCTGAGTGAATTGGAACTGAGTATTTTACTCATGATGGAATAAATGATAAGCCAATATTGTCTTGGGTCTGACTGAGCTGAGGTGCTATTTTGAGCATATGCCATTCATATTTCCTGGCCTGTGTTCTCCCTGGTCCTCTCCCCTTCTACTCTTTGCTTCACTTGCCCTCTAGATTTCATGTCCCCCTTTTTAATCTCGAATCACCCCCAGATGCAAATGAAGTCTTTTAAAGATGACACAGGAAGGCGTTTCTTCATGAAGCCTCAAGCCTTTTGCCCAGCAGGCCTTTTCCTTAAGGTTCCAGAGGCTGACTAGGGCTCCTTCGCTCAGAAAGCAGCTTGAAGCAGAACTTAGAACTGAGAATTGTCCTCATTGGCTATTTTCCAGCACCAGAATCAGCTGCCTCCCCTGGGAGTGTCAAGTTGCAGGCGTGAGTCATAAGTGAAGATTCCTTCCTAAGGAAGATTGCTCCTATTGAGAACACCCCTGGAAGAAACGGTCTAATGGTACAAACGCTTTTCCAGTGGCAACTGAACCTGACCCCATGGCCATGCGGAGCTGGTGAATCGGAGGGAACTAACAATGATTTGGATTTTTCAAAGGCTATCCAGAATAGCATCAATGTTCTTTTCACTGCTGCTTGGCGGTCATGATGATGCTCAGATAATGCTTATCTCTAAGGCATTTACAGTCATGTTCATGGGGTGAAGTTCATTGATGATGCATTTCACAGACACTCATCACCATCCCCAGCTGGAAACTGAAACTTCCCACGGAGCTTCAGAGAAAAGATCAAACAAAGGCCAACTTCCCCCAGACCAGATACGAAATCTGAGGACGTGTCTCCCATGAGAGCCCTTCTCCTGCCAACGTCAAGCTTTGGGACAAGGGTGGGGCATCCGAGCCAAGCCCTGCTGACTCTGGCCACGCAATGAGTCCTTGCTGCCCTGGGAGAGCCCCTACGAGGGTCATGCTCCCAAATCAAAGAGTGTGCGTGTTTGCATGCTAGGTCCCTTCAGTCATGTCTGACTCTTGGTGACCCCATGGATGGTAGCCCACCAGGCTCCTCTGTCCATGGGATTCTCCAAGCAAGGATACTAGAGGGGGTTGTCATTTCCTCCTCCAGGGCATCTTCCTGGCCCAGGCATCGAACCTGTGTCTCTTATGCCTTCTGCATTGGCAGGCCAGTTCTTTACCACTAGCGCCACCTGGGAAGCCCTAGATCAGAGAGAAGTTCTATGAAATGTTGATCTTGGGGGACCAGAAAGAGCTACTTGTAGGAAGTTTCAAATGGAAAATTCTTCACAAGTCTTAGGTGGATGTGAGTGGAGGTATGAGCCTTGTACTCAGAAGCTGATGTGAGTCCCTGTGCCCAGATCCAAAGCAGGCCCCTGGGTGGCACTTCTGGTGACACCGCAGGGACCCTTGCTGCCACTCCCACCAAAGAGGAATTGGACCAGGGAGCTCTCAGGACTCAGGGTTGGGGCCCCAAAAGCTAAAATTTTAAATTATTGCTGTTTTCCGTGGCTGAAGGATTTCTCAGCTTTCCACCCATCACCTCCCTGTTTCTGATGCTGAGGGAGATGGTTCATACAGCTGGGGCCTGTGGCAGCCTTACAATGAGACCTCAAGAGCTTTGACACTCTGCCCCCCGAAGCCAGGCCTCTCTCCCCTGGATTCTGGAGGCATCTATGACTGCTCTGACTTATAAAAGAGGGCTGGAAATGACTCTCTGAGGCCCCTAAGGCGGCCAGAAAAGGGCTTGTTTACCAAAACACTCGCTTTGGGGGCTCTGACTCTCCAGGTCAGAAATCTGATGACCCCAGGGCCACCAGGCTGGGAGGAAGCTCCAGCCACGTGAAGAGGCCGCGCATGTAGGCACTCCAGCAGAGAGCCCACCAGGCCAGCTTTCACGTCATCTCAGCCCACGCACCAGACATGTGAAGGAAGAACCAGTTCCACTGTTCAAGACCGTCTCAGATATTCTGGTCTCCCCAGGTGAGACCTCAGACACCATGGGGCAGAGATAAGCCAGCCTTGTGTGCTGTTTTTAAATTTCTGTTCCGTAGCATCCACATGCATAATAATAAGCTTCTGTTTTTATAAACTCAGCCCCTGGGTGTGTGTTAGCAGCACTAGACAGCCAGGGCACACCCTAAGGCTCGTCTCTCATCCCACCTTTCACAGAGGAAACACAGACCGCGGAGCCTCAACCGGCAGCGGCTCATGCTGTGTGTGCTGGGTGCTGTGTGTGTGAGGGGTTGGCGTAAAGGAGGCGAAAGCCCCAGCCCCAGCCTCCAAGTCACTTCTGATGAGTTGAGAGGCCCTCCTCCACCACCTCCTGCACACACAGAAGTGAAATTTATATTTAAAGAGTGAATCTCACAGCAGCCCTTCACTGTGGAGGGACCCTCCCTAAACCCATCAGGACCACCTCCTGATCCCAGGACAGCAGCGGGCACTAACCACCCCACATTCAGAGCATTTGCACTCCAAGGGGCAAAGCCCACCTAGGACACAAGGGAATCTGTGTCCCCTGGAGTCTGAGAGCTCTGCCCCTGGCAGTGCCACAGAGGGCGTAGGGTCTTCCCAAAGCTCTTGGAGAGGTTGTTCTGACGGCTCAGTGGAAAGCCAGCATGCAGACCCTTCCCAGCGGAGCAGAGCCTGACTGGCCACAGGAGCGGGAAGAATTGGAGCTGGAAAGAGGCAGGAAAGAACACCACTGCAGGCTCCCCTGGCAGCACATGAAACAAATGAAGATCACATTTGTGAGTCATGACACCAGCACAGAAAAGCCTAGAGGCATCCTTTCTCGTGTCTCCTCCCCAGCCCCCCATCTACCCACCGCTCTGTCTCCAACACCTGCCTGCTTGGAGCGAGCCTCAGGGGTGCCGAGGACACGAGGAATCCAGACAACCAGACACTCACGCAGGAGTTAAATTCCAAGGGCTCAAGTTCTCTGGCCAACGATGACTTCACGTTCTTGGGAATAAACTATTGACCAGATGCACAAAGAGAAGATCCATGTGCGAAAATGAACACAGAGACCAAGATAGGAGTCTGAACCCAGGGAGTCTTTCCCAGACAAATCAACCCTGTGGGACTCAACTCCCAAGCCCCAGACCCTCAAAGCCCTCGGAAGAGCAGCCTTGCATCTGTGTGAGCTGAGGCTTCCTTGGGTTCAGCCCCGAAGACAGTGTGTCCTCAGCATATAACTTCCAGGAAGGTAATGCCTTTGGGCTCCACTTACTTGGAAGTCCAACTTAAATATGATCACTGTCTGGAAAACTCGCTTTTTCTGTCCTGGCAAATGTCCTTTCTATCTGTTTTAAATTTAAAACCAACACATGTCCCAGAATGTTTAGAAAATATAACCCCACATTCCTGTCCACGGGTCATTACTTCAGCAAATCTGAAATCTTTTCACTCGAGATCTCACATTTGTACAGAAAAAGAAACTGAGGCAGCAGCTAGGGGAGAAGAGGGGGAAAGTCAAGGTGCTGCCCAGCAGAGACCAGGACTTTCAGCAGGGAGCATCCTGGGGGCAAGAGTGTGTCTTGTCCCTTTTCTCAAGAGCATCATGACACCTGGCACCCAGCAAGGATTCTAATAAGAATATGGGGAATGAATGGGTGGATAAATGAAAAGCAAATACATTAGTGTGTGAATGGAGAGCCAATGAATAAGTTAATGAGTTTCTTGGAAAGATTGAAGGCAGGAGGAGAAGGGGACAACAGAAGATGAGATGGTTGGATGGCATCACCAACGTGATGGACATGAGTTTGAGCAAGCTCCAGGAGTTGGTGATGGACAGGGAAGCCTGGAGTGCTGCAGTCCATGAGGTCACAAAGAGTCGGACCTGACTGAGTGACTGAACTGAACCAAACATATGTACGTACACGCATGGGTAGATGGATGCGTAGTGAGATGGCTCTAGACAGCACCTTCTTCTCCCACAAGGATCTGAATATCGAGCCTAGCCCTCTGTCCCAGTTTCCATTCTTGCATCTCTAATGGCTCTCTGGTCACATAGCTCATTGGATGACCTGACATTCCTTTAAAATTAACACTGAAACTAAGTTCATCATTATCTCATCACAGAATCCAGCTCCCTGCCCACCCCCTACAATGTCACTAGTTTCTGTTGGAGGCACAATGCCTCTTAATGTTTCCCCAGGGACAAATTTAGACTCTTCTTTACCTCCTAACTTCCCTGAACCTCCATATCTAGTTGGACAACCAACTTTTTTCATTATTTTTTCAAAATCTCTTCTGCTTTTCTATCCCTTCCGTTTCACGCCTTCCGTCACGGTTCAGTCTCTGATGTATGTGTTGTTACCACTTGGCCACAGAGCTCTGTCACTGGGATCCCACATCCAGTGTCTCTTGCTCCTATCTTCTTCGATGGAATAAAAGCCAAACACCCAAGCCAGATATTCCAGGTATTTAAAATTCCTGATCTTTCTGATCAGTCTGTTTGTTCTTATCCTATCCTTGCAAATTTGTTCCTTACGCCAATCTCACCTATAAAAGGTACAATTTCTCTTTCTTGGCTCTTGAAATAAAATTCACAATTAAACACTCAGCCCAGGGACTTCCTAGTGGTTTAGTGGCTAAGACTCCATGCTCACAATACGAGGTTCGATCCCTGGTCAAGGAACTAGATCCTGCAAGAAGCAACTGTGGATCTTCACGCCACAGCGAAAGATCCTGCCTGCTGCAACTAAGACCTGGCATGGCCAAATAAATCAATAAGTACAAATAAATATTAAAAAAAAAAAACCTCAGCCCACTCCCTGCCCTCCTGATGGGAGGAGGAGCCTTCTGGGACTGCAACCCTGGAAAGTCTCACTCTCTGAGGAATCCAACCCCAAATCTTTTCCCCTTCAGGATGGCAGTGGCCGTCTTGCCTTGCGGTCTTATGCTCTGCCTCATCTTAAATGGGGCATTTCTTGCCTGTGTTCACAGTGATGGTGTTGGCAGTGCCACCCTAGCTTGGGTCATATCTCCCCTGAGATGCTAACACCAACCATAGTCTTTGGTACCTTATCTTTGAATACAGAAACCCCAATTCTCACACTCATAGTGAGGTGAAGGTGAGGTGAGTCACTCAGTCGTGTCCGACTCTTTGCAACCCCGTGGACAGTAACCTACTAGGCTTCTCTGCCCATGGGATTCTCCAGGCAAGAATACTGGAGTGGATTGCCATTTCCTTCTCCAGGGCACACTCATGGTGGAGAAGAAAAGTGTATCTTTAGTTAGTTCACTTAGCACACTACTTTAATCTGTTCATTCTCTCCAATTGACTGAAGCTTCTGGAGAACAGTCATTCTGTCTTATCTATCTTCTTGTCACCAGCACAGAGCACTGGAAATCTTGATGGAGTAATCATCACGATCGTCGCAGTCACCTTGCTGCATGCAGTTACACACAGCACTCTACAAGCAGCCGTGAGAAAGCTGTATAGGCGGGCGAGAGCGCTACCACCAGGGTGATGCGATTGGAAGGATATGATGGAAAGTGACTAGGACCCTCTGCCCTACAGACTGTGCCCTGAACTGATGAACGTGTTCCCTTATTGAGGGCGATTTTGCTGGTTAGCCAATACATAGGTGAGGGTTTATCTGATGCATTTTAACCTTCACCATTATCTGGGGATAAGAAGGGCAATGTTGGGGATAACTTTCACCTTCTTTAAACTTGACTCAGAGGTTAAACTTGCACTCAGACAGATACATGCATATACCAATTTATTAATCTATAGACAATTTCAATTCAAATAGAAAATTGTTTCTTTGTTCATGTGTGAATCTTCAAGGAAAATCCTTAGCTGATGTCTGATTTAGTTGCACAAACCCGTTGACAAAGAGTACACATATGCACACACTAAGTTGCTTCAGTCTTGTCCAGCTCTTTGCGAGCCCATGAACTGTAGCCCTCCAGGCTCCTCTGTCCATGGGATTTTCCAGGCAAGAATACTGGAGTGGGTTGTTGTGCCTTCCTCCAGGGGATCTTCCTGACCCAGGGATCAGACAAGCTTCTCTTAAGTCTCCTGCATTGGCAGGCAGGTTCTTTACAACTAGCACCACCTGGGAAGCCCAACAAAAAGTACAAGAGAAATAAAGTCAAGGCCAGAAAACATGAAGAAAAAATAATATAAAAATAAGTATGAAGAAAAGCTTTAAATAGCCAGTTGTGACTTATGTTTTCAGACAAATATCTGCTCCAAAACAGCTGAATGGTTTCTTAACAAATAGCAAAAATAAAGATAATTTAATACTCAGTTCTTGAGTATAATTTTAGCCTTTTGGTATTCAAAGATATGCTTAAGAAAAATGTGGTTTATTTTACTGGATTAACTTTCAGATAAATGGTTTAATAATGTTTATAACACATAAGCTTTAAAACCTGTTTCCACCAGCTTTTAAGCATATTGTATTTCTACTGCCAAAAATTTTGTAAAAGTTCCTAATTTGTTCAACCAGAAGTGGCAGAGCCATTCCTTTCTTTATATGCAAGCAGTAGAACTGCTAAAGCTATTGTCTATGTGGTGAAATAATAAAATAAATATAAGAAAGAACTGAATGATTCTGTGCACACAGGGACTGATTGTGAAGGGACATTAGAATACAAAAATAGTGGACAAAACTGAGCCCTTCTCTGTATCCTGCAACCTATGCTAAATTCAGGCAGCTTAATTTCTACACCATCCACCTATTGTAAGTTAAAATTCATTTGTGCCCACTGGATGTGACTTTATATAAGCATCACCTTTTCACCCCTAGGGGTGTCCCTGGTGGCTCAGATGGTAAAGAATCTGCCTGCAATGCAGGAGAACTGGGTTTGATCCCTGAGTCTGGAAGATCCCCTGAGAAGGGAACAGCAACCCACTCCAGTGTTCTTGCCTGGAGAATTCCATGGACAGAGGAGCCTGGTGGGCTACAGTCCACGGGGTTGCAAAGAGTTGGCTCCAATCATGAAACTGGTCACGAGTTAATTGCTTGATCTATCTGATGCATGGATAGATTTGGGCACTCACAGCAGCACTGGAATAAATATTTCCTAAGGTTCCTACTAATTAGAAGTCTATGATTCATCCAGTGAAGACTCTTTAGCCTGCAAATAAAGGCAAAATATGAACCGAAGCTTTAGAGCAGGCTTCAATATTAATACTCTATACTAGAAATTTTCATGTTTTTCAAGAATTCCAGGCTAGGTTACTCATAAAAATAAATTACTAGATGCCAGGATGTAAGTGTCTGCTGGGCCCGGCTGGGCTAGGCCCTGCAACCAGAGAAATGCCAGCAATTCAGATAAAACTCTAAAGGGAGCAAAAGGGACCACAGTTTCCAAAGCAGGGAAAGAAAAAGGACAGATGGAAAACGTTAAGCAGCCTTCAGCAGTACATCCTAACGGTCAGAAAAGAACCAGGTTGATTTTTCACCTGGCTCAAAAGGACGTGGAAATGAGCCTGTTGTTCAGACTCTAAGTTGCGTCTGATGCTTTGCGACCCCACATACTGCAACACACCAGGCTTCCCTGCCGTTCACCATCTCCCAGAGTTTGCTCAGCCTCATGTCCATTGAGTTGGTGATGCCATCCAACCATCTCATCCTCTGCCATCCCCTTCTCTTCCCATCCTCAATCTTTCCCAGCATTGTTACCGAGTCCAAGCTCTCTCTGCTCACCATACAACAGGCCAATGAATCCGAGAGAAGAGGGGTTGAGGCATGGAAGAGACTTTAATCAGGGACCCAGCTGACAGAGAAGATGGCAGACTTGTGCCTTAAAATAACTGTCTTATCCGGGTCTGGATGCCAGGTTGTTTTATAGCTCAGAGATGGAGGGAGGTGAGGAAGCAAAGTAAAAGGGCCATTAATCTTGCAAATATCTCTTAGAATGGCAAACCTCAGGCAGAGGATGTGTTAATTTCTTCCTTCCTGCCATCTACAGGTGGACAAGTTTCTGAACAAAGGCACTTTAGCTTAACAGTCAGGCAGAGGGGCAGGATTCTCTGAGGCAGACCATTCTGTATGATTATAAAGCAACAAAATGCAAATCAAAGAAACAGTTCCAACATGGAGTCAGAAGTGGCTTCTTCTCTGCAACAGCATCAGGGTCTTTTTCAATCAGTCGGCTCTTCCCATCAGATGGCCAAAGGACTGGATCTTCAGCTCCACCGTCAGTTGTTCCAATGAATATTTAGGGTTGATTTCCCTTAGGATTGATTGGTTTGATCTCCTTGCTGACCAAGGGGCACTCAAGATTCTTATCCAACACCACAGTTTGAAAGCATCAAAGAATTGATGCTTCTGTTCCAACTCTTCTTCTTGGTTCAGCTTCTTCCTGGTCCAACTCTCACAACTGTGCATGACTACTGGAAAAATGGACGACTGGAGATGAGATGGTTGGATGGCATCACCAACACGATGGACTTGAGTTTGAGTAGGCTCCAGGAGTCGGTGATGGACAAGGAGGCCTGGCATGATGCAGTCCATGGGGTGGCAAAGAGTCAGACACAACTGAGCAACTGAACTGATCGGAACTGAACTGACTGGAGATGAGGAAAAAGGCTGAAAATGGCTAAGTTGCACCCACCAGAAGACTTCCTCCTGCTGGGGGCCTTTGGGAACAAGAAGAGCTATTCACTTCCCAGGAAGTCTTGCCCAGGTCCCTGAGCCACCTGCCCATCTCCTTTATTTGCTGATGCTGAGTCAGTCTACAAATTTCACTTGATTGACACAATGTAGACAGGCATCCTGGGCCACCAAAGGTGAATGTCTACGCTGCCTGTAAAATATAGACCCCTGGGCAAACTGTATCACACATTGATCTTTGAAAGAATGTTAATTGCAAAAGAATAAACACATCTCCAGCAGAGAGAAGAGGCCTCTACCTTCCAGCCTGACTGTACAGACTTGTATCCATGGAAGCATCTCTCAGAGCCATAAACTCAGATCTATTTACAGTGTGCTGTGCATTCCATTGAGTCAGGCCAACGGAATGTGTGGCTCCAAGTTCCCAAGTGTGATGTGCAGTCTAGAGGGTCCTAGAGTTAATGTACTGATGCTTTTGTGTAATTAAATCAATACCAACCAACATTTTCAAGGCAGGGAAGGAGACATTCTTATTGTGGAAAATCTCATACATAAACAAGAGAGAAAGCTAGAGGATGAGTCCTCCTTTGCCCACTGTTCAATTTAAATAATATTTAACAATCCCAATATTTTACTGATCTTTGTTTGCTTTTTCCACCTCTCTCGCTCTCTGTCTCTCTCTCACACACACAGATATATAAATTATTTTCTGAACTATGTTAAAATATATCTCAAGATACAGATGTAGAAAATGCACTGTGGACACAGTGGGGGATAGGAAAGGGCAGGACAAATTGAAAAAGTAGCATTAACATATACACACTACCATACGCAAAATAGAGAGCTAGTGGGGAACTGCCATGTAACACAGGGAGTCCAGCCCGGGCCTTGGCCATGACCTCCAGGGGTGGAGTAAGGCTCCAGAGGAAGGGATATATGAATACTTAGAGCTGAATCACTTCATTGTACAGCAGAAACTAATACAACATTGAAAAGCAATTGTACTCCAGTTTTTAAAAAATTGGTAGAGTAATAATAACCAAAATAATAACAGATCCAAAATGGAAAAACAAATAAAGCATAGCTCATGTATCATGCCATTTTGCACATAAATATTTCAGAAGACATCTCTACCTGATAGCATGAATTTTTCCATGATTGCCTTAATAGTCACACCTAACAAAATCAGCAAGGCTTCCCTATTACCAGTTAGTATCCACTTTATATTTAAATTTCCCCAATTGTTTCTTGTATTGGTAGTTACAGTGTTGGAATCGCCACCCAGACCAGTCCTGTGTTGCTATGGTTGTGGGCCTAATCCAGCAACTTCAAGCTCTCCCTCCCCTTTGACTTCCTCCCATCCCAGTGGTAGAGCCAGAGGGCAAAGCAGCATACAGTGTTTACTTTATAATATTCCGAGTTTGTCACCCTTTCCAGTGTTTAAAGCTGAACTTGATGTGAGTAGCCTCCTGACCTTTCGGAAAGTAACCACAATTTGAATACTAGCCCCTCTCCCTCCTCTCCTTTCACACGTTGCACATCTAGTTGTCCTTCCCAACTTCCCACCTCTGCTTGCTGGTGCCCTGTAAGCTGTTTCCTAGTCCCTTTATTTCTGCAGTGTCTCTTTGCCCACCAAATCTCATGGCTTCAAACACCAACCTCCAAAAGACTAACCCTCCTGACGCCTAAGCCATCGCTCTGGTCAAGTCAGGGTTGCTGGGCTTGGTCAGGAAATATTTAACTGGTGTTCATACCAGGAACTCAGCTTCTGAATCTCTGCATTTTTCCAAAGAACCAGGGAGGCCATATGTCCTTCAAGCTCATCTGTTTGTTGACTTGCAACCTCACCTCAAATAGCGTGCTTGCACGTTAAGTTGCCTCAGTTCAGTTCAGTTCAGTCGCTCAGTCGTGTCCGACTCTTCGTGACCCCGTGAATCTCAGCACGCCAGGCCTCTCTGTCCATCACCATCTCCCGGAGTTCACTCAGACTCACGTCCATTGAGTCAGTGATGCCATCCAGCCATCTCATCCTCGGTCAGCCCCTTGTCCTCCTGCCCTCAATCTCTCCCAGCATCAGAGTCTTTTCCAATGAGTCAACTCTTCACATGATGTGGCCAAGTACTGGAGTTTCAGCTTTAGCAGCATTCCTTCCAAAGAAATCCCAGGGCTGATCTCCTTCAGAATGGACTGGTTGGATCTCCTTGTAGTCCAAGGGACTCTCAAGAGTCTTTTCTAACACCACAGTTCTAAAGCATCAATTTTTCAGCACTCAGCCTTCTTCACAGTGTTGGGACCTAACTGGAGCAGGGACAGGCTCTGGGGGCAGGCTGGGCCTGAGGTTTGGTCTCTGGGAAAGCTGAGGCACTGGGAACTCCCGTAGGCAGTGTAGCTTGACCAATCAGAAAAAATCCCCGCAGCTCCACCCCCTCGACCCCCGCCGCGCCAGACCTGAGCCAATTGGGACGAGGATGGAAATCCCCTAAGAAAGCCCGCTTGTGCAGAAATCTAGCCAATTAGGAGATGCCAAGAAATCTTTGCAACCAATCCGCCCTTACCAACTCCCTGTCTTTGTCCTAAACCTATAAATTCTACTGTAATCCAGGGCTCGGCGCTCTTGTTCCACTCCACTGTGCTGGAAGTGGTGGGGCCCTAGCTTGAGCTAGAAATAAAAACCCCTTTTTGCTTTTTGCATTGTCGTGGATGTCTTGTTCTCTTAGTTTTGGGGATTCGGACTGCGGGCATAACACACAGTCCAACTCTCACATCCATACATGACCACAGGGAAAACCATAGCCGACTAAGGTCCGACTACGGACCTTTTGGCAAAGTAATGTCTCTGCTTTTGAATATGCTATCTAGGTTGGTCATAACTTTTCTTCCAAGGACTAAGTTGCTTCAGTCGTGTCCAACTGTTTCTAACCCTGTGGACTGTAGCCCACCAGGCTCCTCTGTCCATGGGATTCTCTAGGCAAGAATACTGGAGTGGATTGCCATGCACTCCTCCAGGGGATCTTCTTGACTCAGGGATCAGACCTGCATCTCTCGTGTCTCCTGCATTGGCAAGCTGGCTCTTTACCACTAGCGCCATCTGGGAAGCTGACCTAAAATAGCAGGGTGGCTCTAATGCTAAGCCCATGCCCACCAGCATTGCTGTCCCGTGGCCAGTTAGCTGGCCACACACAGTCAGGCTCCACCCCACAGAGCTCTCCCTGGGGAGCTTAAAAATGGCACCTTAGTGGTCAAAGCAAAAAGGGAAAATCATATCACTCTTTCCAACTACAGAACTAGTTTTGAGGTTGTATATGAAGCTCTGTTGTGACTTTACAAGCCGCAGTGAAAACACTTTACTGCAGAAAGTCTGTGCCCTTCTGGAGAGCTTTGAAGTGAGCTTCAAGTGGCTGAGGTGTCAAATGAACCAGAATCACTCTGTGTTAGGAACCATTTGGCGTGCTTATTAAAATAATCCCAGGGGCTGCTTTCTTTTCATTCATTTGTCTCTAAAAGAAGCATTTTACTGCATTTCAACCCAGAATCTTCCTTTTACCAACACCTACCTGTCCCTGTCACTCAGGACATCACATGCCTGCTTCACTCGTGGCGGCCCTACCCCATGCCAGGCCCACCAACCAGGCTCACTTTGTGTCAATCACTCTGTCTCTACACAGCCAGCCTGCAGCTCAAGACAACGTCCTGAGAGCTTTTCAGTTATTGTTAGCTAATTCCTGCTGATCTGGAGACTATTTTGGAAAGTGTTCATTAAAAAATAAACTCATTTGAGGTACGCCAATCACCAAAAGCCTGATTCCACTGATACGAAGTATGTAAATGAGTCAAAGTCACAGAAATAAACAGTAGAATGGTGATTGCCAGGAGCTGGAGGTGAAGGAACTCATGTTCAATGGCTCGGAATTTCAGTTTTGCAAGAGGAGAAAGTTCTAGAAATCTATTTTACAATAATGTGAATGCACATTTCTGAGCTGTACACAACAAAAGTCTAAGTCATAAATTTAACTTGATGTGCTTTCACCACAATAGAAATAGATGAGAAGCTCTAGAAACAAATAAATAAGAACTCACTTCAAGCAATCTGACACTGATTTGGCCCTAACCTAAAAATAAACACCTCTGACAGCTTCACAATTCTCATTTCTACATGACTTTTCTTTTGTAAATGAGAAAACTGACTATTTCTCCTTTCTGACCATCTGTCACCAAAGTAGTTACCAGTTTGAGGCTGTAGCAAAAGAGCAAATTAGCCAAGATGGTGGTGTCAGGCTCTCTTATCCCCACGACCTCTTGCCTTCGCTCCATGTTTTGTAAATACTGATTAGCTGAGATCACTTACAGCACTGTGCATGCACGTCACAAAGCCACCGCCTGGCCATGGGCTACTCTTGTCCCCCACAGCCAGTCCCTCTCATCAGGAAGCTTCCACAAGCCTCTTATCCTTCTCCATCAGAGGGCAGGCAGAATGAAAACCACAGTCACAGAAAACAAACTGATCACATGGATCACAACCTTGTCTAACTCAGTGAAACTATGAGCTGTGCTGTGCAGGGCCACCCAGGACGGACTGGTTGAGGTGGAAAGTTCTGACAAAATGTGGTCCACTGGAGAAGAGAATGGTAAACCCTTCGGTATTTTGCCCTGAGAACCACATGAACAGTGTGAAAAGGGAAGATACAACGCTGAAAGATGAACTTCCCAGGTCGGTAGGTGCCCAATATGCTCCTGGAGAACAGTGGAGAAACAGCTCCAGACAGAATGAAGAGGCTGAGTCAAAGCAAAAACAATGCCCAGTTGTGGATATGACTGTTGATGGAAGTAAAGTCTAATTCTGTAAAGAACAATATTGCATAGGAACCTGGATGTTAGGTCCATGAGTCAAGCTAAATTGTGTGAGTGGGTGAGTGAAAGTAATTCAGTCGTGGCTGACTCTTTGCCACCCCATGGACCATACAGCCCATGGAATTCTCTAGGCCGGAATACTGGAGTGGGTAGCCGCTCCCTTCTCCAGAGGATCTTCCCAACCCAGGGATCAAACCCAGGTCTCGCACTTTGCAGGTGGATTCTTTATCAGCTGAGCCACCAGGGAAGTGATCAGACAGGAGACAGCAAGAGTGAACACTGACATTTTAGGAATCAGAGAACTAAAATGGACCAGAACGGGTGACTTTAATTCAGATGACCATTATATCTACTATTGTGGACAAGAATCCCTTAGAAGAAATGGAGTAGCCCTCATAGTCAACAAAAGAATCCAAAATGCTGTACTTGGGTGCAAT
>SJYC01073535.1:0-14452 GCA_006408675.1 Madoqua kirkii
GAGGTGGCTGGATGGCATCACTGACTTGATGCACATGAGTCTGAGTGAACTCTGGGAGTTGGTGATGGACAGGGAGGCCTGGCGTGCTGCGATTCATGGGGTCGCAAAGAGTCGGACACGGCTGAGTGACTGAACTGAACTGAACTAAGTTTTAGGGTGAGCCCAGCAGTAACTTGATCCCCAAAAGCATTAACTAAGCCACAGATCCAGCTTTAGGAAATGTCATCTATAGACTTTTCAAGAAGTAGTCCAAGTTATTACTTTTTAAATAAGTGGACTGCATCTCAAAGTGTAAAAGCAATGTAAAAACCAAACGTCACTTGAGGCCTGAAGGTGGGCTGGAGAGACTGCTGTTTGCTTTCATCCCTGTGCTTAGGGAGGCTAGATCCTGTGTTCTGTATACATGCCCCTCATCCATGTGTGTAAATTGCAGCTTATGTTAGCCACTTGTCCAGGGTCTAAAGGCCTGACTGGTGGTGACATTAAACCCAGAACTATCTCAGACGAGGCTCATAGTCTGTTGTCCACTTTGGTTTTGCTCCGGCCTGAGTTTGCCCAGGGAACTGGTGAAGCCCCCAACCTGAAAGGGGCCCTTCTGCAGACCCCTCCCCTGACCCAGTGAAGTGCTACCTCCAAATGTACTGAGTTCACTGCTCTCAGAAGCCGCTCCCTGCTCCCTCCATGGTTTCCCACCCTAAGTGTCTCCTCTGTAGATCCCTGAAGTTCATTTTCCCCAGGACATGGACTTTCCTTACCCACTGTGAAAGTGAAAGTGTTAGTCACTCAGTTGTGTCCAGCTCTTTTTGGCCCTATGGACTGTAGTACACCAGGCTCCTGTGTATGGAATTCTCCAGGCAAGAATACTGGAGTGGATTGCCATTTCCTTCTCCATGGGATCTTCCTGACTCAAGGATCGTATACACATCTGCATTGCAGGATGATTCTTCACTGTCTGAGCCACCAGGGCAGCCCTTACACACTCTCTCTCTGCTGCTGTGCTAAGTCTGGCCCTCCTCACATGCCTGTGTCATGAAAGAGGCAGGGCTCTTCATATGAGGCTTATGCACGGGGTCTTGTGAAGGAAGACGGAAGTCCACTCTAGGCTGGGCCATAGGCACTGCATCACATGATTTCAGATTCATGACCATCTCATTACTCATATTCTGTTCTTAGTCACTCAGTTGTGTCCGACTATTTGTGACCTCGAGGACCATGGCTCACCAGACTCCTCTGTCCGTGAATTTCCCAAGCAAGAATACTGGAGTGGGTTGCCATTTCCATCTTTCCCATCTAGGGATCAAACCCAGGTCTTCTACTTGACAGCCAGATTCTTTTCTCCAGTGGATCATCCCAACCCAGGGATCGAACCCAGGTCTCCCGCATTATAGGCAGATTCTTTACCAGCTGAGCCACCAGGGAAGCCCGTTACTGATATTAGGATCTTCATTTATGGAAGAGGGAGTAAAGGCTTAGCAAGGGTGGGAAATCCTCCAAGATCATGTGCCAGCAGAAGAGACTGAGTCTGGAGCCAACTCTCTGCCCCAAACCCCTTGGCTTGCCACCCAGGTCATTGTTCTTCATGACAAGCACACCTGGCTGTGTGCGGGTGGCAGGGGTAGGTGGAGGGGCTGAGACTATTGCAGTAGACAAATAGGAACAAACATCCTGAAACACCATTAATGGCTCGGAGTACATGTGTTGGTTCCATAGTGTTTCTAGTGTCATTGGGAAGTTCCAGAGGCCATCTGCCCCCTGCCATGGCCCTTCCCTCCCTCATGCAGTGAACATGCAAAGCTGATGTCTGATGCTGCTCAGGGCAAGTCTGCAGCCCAGCTTGCAGAAGGACGAGCCCTTCACGCATCATCTCACACAGTTCCCACAGCCTCTGGTGTCACAGTCAGAGCCATTCTACAGCTCAGGGAATGCAGGCTCCCCGGGTGTAAATGGCAGGTGCCAAGGCCATGCTTCTGGTCACTGCTCTCAGCCTCTTTGGCTTTTCACATGCTTTTGGCTTTTATAAAATATTGAAACAGCAACTTGGGAATAATAGGTGGAATTTAGAAGGGAGGCTTTTCCATTTGCTAGGGTGCCCATACAGGTAAAGTTCCAGAAATCACTGGGCTTAATCATCTCACTGAAGGATCTCAGAGAAGACATGTTTCCCCAGATTTGTGAAGATTAGCAAATACGTAGTGGGTTCCTGGAGTAGCAAGTGGCAACACACTCCAGTATTCTTGCCTAAAAAACTTGATAGACAAAGCAGCCTGATGGGCTACAGTCCATGGGGTCACAAAAGGTCAGAAACACCTGAGTAAATGAGCATGCATGCATTTAACCTGTCCCTCATTGTGCCTTGTTATATATCTTTTTAGTTAAATGATAATGAATACATGGCTTAGTCCCCTTATTTAGGAAAAAAATTGATACTTGCCTCTCAAGTTTAATTTGACTATCAAATGCAAACTGAAAGATATTTTTCATTTGGAAAAGTTTGCCTGATGGATTAACCACAACAATGATAATAATGGCTACCATATTATTCTCCTAGGGTTGCCCTAACATATTGGCACAAACTGGGAGGCTTGAAGCAGCAGCAAATATGCTGTCATAGATGTAAAGCCTGGGAATCCGAGGTCAAGGTGCCACAGGGCTGCGCTACCTCCGAAAGCTCTCAGGAGGACTTCCTGACTCTTGCCTCATGTTCCTTGATTTGTACACACATCATCTCATCTCTGCTCCATCACCTCATGGTCTTCTGATTAAATTAATCCTTTAAAAAATGCATGATGTTTGTCTCAAAACGATAAAAACAACCTGTAAGCCAAAAGACACTGGAGGCTTCCTCATCTTTTTGTTGTGAAAGTGTTGGTTGCTCAGTTGTTTTTCATCTTCATGGATGCCAAGCTCCTCTGTCCATGGAATACTCCAGGCAAGAATAGTGGAGGGGGTTGCCATTTCCTTCTCCGGGGGATCTTGCTGACTCAGAGATCGAACCCGAGTCTCCTTCGCTGCAGGCAGACTCTTTACCGTCTGGTCACCACTGCACACAGCAAATGTGTGTGGTAGTGGCTCAGCCATCTCCGACTCTTTGCAATCCAGGGACTGGAGCCCATCAGGCTCCTCTGTCCATGGAATTCTTTAGGCAAGAATATTGGAGTGTGTTGCCATTTCCTTCTCCAGCACACAATATATAGAAGATGTATAAATAGGAGACATTCTGGCTGGACTGAAACACATTTTTCCTGCCATAGTCCCACTTCTAGAGAACTCTCATCACCCTGACTGCATCCATCCAGCTTCCACATTATGTGGGAGAAGACTTCTGGCTGACACCTGTTCCTTGTGACATTCTTAACTCCACATATTTTCTTTTATTGCAGCTTCAAGTTCACATTAGTAGGCCATTTCCAATGGTGTTTATAAGTGGCATTTTAACTTCTCTCTTTTGAGATTAAATATTTATTTTTGAAACATTCTATAGATGTTGAATAATCAAGTCGTTCTTTGAAAATCAAAGAACATGAGACAAATGGTCTCAATAAGTAAGAAAGGAAGCAAAAGTGCTGTGTGTTTTTAGAAAAGCGGCCTCCTTTGTTAAATCTGTGAGGTTCTGAGCCTTTTCTCACCTTCTTTTATGGGTTCTGCTTGTCTTTTTCTGTTTCCAGTTGCTGAGCTCTGCAGGTGGCATTCTTCTTCTCGAGTATCTCGATACAGCCTGACTCTAAACAGGTTCCTCCCTCTTTAAGAGGCTTGCTTAGGGCTTCCCAGGTGGCTCAGCTGTAAAGAATCTGCCTGCAGTGCAGGAGATGTAGGAGACCCAGGTTCGATCCCTGGGTTGGTTGGGAGAGATCCCCTGGAGAAGGAAATGGCAACCTACTGCAGTATTCTTCCTGGGAAAATACCCTGGACAGAGGAGTCTCATGGGCTAAAGTCCAAGGGGCTGCAAAGAGTCAGACATAACTGAGCACTTCAGGACCACAGCTATACACTGACCCTGTCTGTCGTGACATCTACCAGGTCCGAATTTGGATTTACCTTTGATTACTTACTTTCTATAATTTTCAGAGCAGTAAATATTGCTGAATTTAAGTACATTTCTTCAGTCTGTCTGGACATCAGTACATTAGAAAAATAATTCTTCCTTAAAGGTGGTCTTATTGTTTCATTTATTAAGGTTCATTTAAGTAGATTTAATATGCTTCAAGTTGCAAAACATTGGCCTCAAGTCTTATAATACATGTATATCTACATCTGAAAACTCACAGGTTTGCAGATGTTAGCCCAAAATACCTTTCCTCATTACTATGCCTTGATTTTTAAAAATTTCTAGCTCTCAGTACTCTCTTACTTCTCAATAGATTGAAAAATTCATATAGGGTCTGCCTCAGATAGAGACCCTGTAAGAAAGGAATATCCATTCCTATAAATCATAGAAACCCACTGTCTCATAGTGATGAGCACACGTCAGTGTTTCCTAACAGATATGTTTAAAATTGCAGCTCTGGAAAAGACTTCTATTCATTTAATTAGCAAGAAACTAACTTTCAATTCATAAATAAACTAGACCAAAATAAATGGTATGAACATAATGTATTGATGATGACAGCTTTTGAGGAGGGTTATTTTTACAATTCTTTTCTTAAAAACTTGAATTTGAGCTTTTCAGTGCGTTTTTGCATATTTAGAACATTATCTGATACTTATGAGAAAGGGCCTTATTCTGTTTGTAAACTCACCTTCCACATAGATTCTCTTTGAAAGATATGCTTAAAAACATCTGTTACTACAGCATGGTGTGGAGTAAATATTGAAACAGGCTCCATTGTGAACACTTCTGGGTTGGTTAGTCTGCAGTAATGTGAATTGCCTTTTCCTTCTTAAAAATGTACCCATATTCTTTTTGTAAAATGTGAAAACATAGATCAACAAAAAATAAAAATAAGAATGAGCAGTACAAATAACATTCATGATATTTTGATGTACAGAGACTTCAGCTGTATCAAAGCTACATTGATAGGCAGTTGCATTTTCTTCTCTCATTTGCAACATACAGTGCATGTGTTAATACAATGTTTTCGCTCTGTGGTTAGGTGGCTGGCTCGGTATTATTTGTTGGTGGAATGATGTGGATAAAACTGGACTGGAATGCATCCAAGAAGGAACAGGATGGAAAAAAGATGGATGTTTTAGGGCATTTTGACATAAAGCAATGGAGAAAAAGTAGGACTGAAGGGCAGATGATTTCTTTTTGTCACTGCTTATTATCAATCTTTTTCCTGATTTACGTTTGTTAAGTTTTTGTGTCCTATCTAGAACATTTTATTTGTGGCTCCTCTACTAAGCTTCGGACAACTGGGGAGGATATAAGTCATATTTGATGAGAACAGAACACACAAGAAGGCAAAACATGGTTGTGGTACCCCAGAAGCTCACCCTGTCGTATGAGGGGGATGAAGGAACGGACTCTAATTCAGATCGACGGGAAGGAGATTGTGTGCATGTGAAAGGGGAGTCTGTTAGTCCCATGGGAGGAGGAGGGAGAAATTGGTTCTCTCTGGAAAAATCAATGGAAGCTTCTTAAGGAATTATGGTTTGATCTGTATTCTACTTTCTCGAGAATCTAAAGGAACCTTAATTAATGTTTAGTGAATGAATTAGTGAGTAAGGGAGTTTCGCTTTTCTGTTTTCAGTTGTGCATGTAAAGAGGAAGTGAGCAGCATCAGATGTAGAAGGAACGGCCCACGAGCTTGACAGCTGATGGTTAGTCAATATTTGTTAAGGATTCGTGAATTCCAATGAGGATATCGAGGATGGAGCATATCTGAAAGTAAAGCATCTTTAAATATATAATGCATCGCAATATAAAAACATTTAGTTATTTCAACTGAAACTGTAGGTGATAGGGGCATAAGGAGAATGTCTGTTTATCATGTTTTTTTCCATAGTAGCTGAGAAAAAATGGGACTATTAAAATATTTGTAAAAAATATATATTTTTTTTAGTAATAGGGTCATTAGACAAAAATGAGACACATGAGGAGTGCTCCAGATTATGTCCAGATACAGAGAATATGCCTTAATCTCAATATAGATACCTATACTGTGTTTTCCTTTTTCAAAAAAATTCAGGAATGTTTTTAAAATTTTATCGTGACCTTTCTCCTCACTCTGTGGAAAGCAGAGACAAAGGAAAGAAACAGCAGCTCGAGTTCCCATTGTGATACTAATGTTTGGTGATTTTCCCATATTCCTACAGAACACACAAGAAGGCAAAACATGGTTGTGGTACCCCAGAAGCTCACCCTGTCGTATGAGGGGGATGAAGGAACGGACTCTAATTCAGATCGACGGGAAGGAGATTGTGTGCATGTGAAAGGGGAGTCTGTTAGTCCCATGGGAGGAGGAGGGAGAAATTGGTTCTCTCTGGAAAAATCAATGGAAGCTTCTTAAGGAATTATGGTTTGATCTGTATTCTACTTTCTCGAGAATCTAAAGGAACCTTAATTAATGTTTAGTGAATGAATTAGTGAGTGAAGGGAGTTTCGCTTTTCTGTTTTCAGTTGTGCATGTAAAGAGGAAGTGAGCAGCATCAGATGTAGAAGGAACGGCCCACGAGCTTGACAGCTGATGGTTAGTCAATATTTGTTAAGGATTCGTGAATTCCAATGAGGATATCGAGGATGGAGCATATCTGAAAGTAAAGCATCTTTAAATATATAATGCATCGCAATATAAAAACATTTAGTTATTTCAACTGAAACTGTAGGTGATAGGGGCATAAGGAGAATGTCTGTTTATCATGTTTTTTTCCATAGTAGCTGAGAAAAAATGGGACTATTAAAATATTTGTAAAAAATATATATTTTTTTTAGTAATAGGGTCATTAGACAAAAATGAGACACATGAGGAGTGCTCCAGATTATGTCCAGATACAGAGAATATGCCTTAATCTCAATATAGATACCTATACTGTGTTTTCCTTTTTCAAAAAAATTCAGGAATGTTTTTAAAATTTTATCGTGACCTTTCTCCTCACTCTGTGGAAAGCAGAGACAAAGGAAAGAAACAGCAGCTCGAGTTCCCATTGTGATACTAATGTTTGGTGATTTTCCCATATTCCACTTCACTGTGATTCTGTTTTATTTGCAAATGCTCATGGGCTGGCCACCCCACTCCAGCACTCTTGCCTGGAGAATCCCATGGACAGAGGAGCCTGGTGGGCTTCAGTCCATGGGGTCGCGAAGAATCGGACACGACTGAGTGACTTTTCTTTGACTTTTCACTTTCATGCACTGGAGAAGGAAATGGCAACCCACTCTGGTGTTCTTGCCTGGAGAATCCCAGGGACGGGGGATCCTGGTGGGCTGCCATCTATGGGGTCACACAGAGTCGGACACGACTGAAGCAACTTAGCAGCAGCAGAATAGGCTGGCAAACCTTTTTTATTTAATTTTCTAGTTTTTAAATTGAAGTTCAGTTATGTGTTTCTTGGAGCAATAAAATCCTTTCTTCTTTGAAATCCCATTATTACTAAGAGTTAATCTCAGAGAAACTCTGATTGATCCTAAGGACATCTGCTGTCCAGCCTGCCTGGCACTCCCACCCCAGGCTCTTCCCTGGAGACCCCTAAGGCTTCTCTGAAAGACATTGGGTTCCTGGTGTTGGCTCTGGGGCTCTGAAACCCACCACTGGCTCCCTCCTAGTCCCCAGTCCTGGTCTATAAAAAGTGTCTGGATTTCTTTTCATCCTATAAAGTGCAAGTCTTTTTCTTTAGCATATAAACTAATTTGTGTTAATGTAATCTTCATCCTCCACTACTTTATTTTGTGTCAGAGAAATGGAACCCAGAGAAACAGATCTCAGCCTTGCTTGGGGATGAACTAGCTGAACAGTTCATTAGGATGCAGGGTGCTGTCCTGTGTCTCCCTCGGGGCCTATGCCCTGCTCCCCTTTCTAACCTAGCAAGTCTGTGTGAGGGGCCATCAGATCCGATTTGAAAACAACATTTCTGATGATTTTAATAGCAGGTGATCCAAAGAGCAAACTTGGAGGGAAAAAAAAAAGCAGAAAAATAAAATCAGATCCTTACTCTGGAATTCACAGAATGGCAAACACAGAAAGGAAGCAGTGTCAAAGCAAAGTTCAGTTCATGCTTATGAACTGTCCCATTTTAGGTCTGGGCCTAATTTTAAAGAATCTGCCTGCAATCCAGGAGACACATGTTTGATACCTGGCTCAGGAAGATCCCTTGGAGGAGGAAATGGCAACCCACTCCAGTGTTCTTGTCTGGAGAATTCCATGGACAGAGGAGCCTGGTGGGCTACAGTCTGTGGGGTCGTGAAGCATCAGACATAGAGACTGGGCATGCATGTGCTTAGCGCCAAAACGGAGAAATGAGAATTCTTCATTAAGATGGAATCTTTCCCAAGGGTGATTTAAAGCTTGGACATTTTATAGTTTGAGGTTGTTATAACAACTGTTGTGATTGGGGAGGCTGCACATTTTGGGGTGGCCAACAGCTCATGCTTCTGTAAGATAGCACTGGATCGATGAAGCTGACCCTGCTGCATTTCGTGGCCCACTGTGTCACCATTCTTTGGCATTTGTTTGGGGTTAAGTAGGGATTCCATCATCTCTAAACTGCAAGTGAAGGAGCACTAAAACCTGGTCTCCTTATGAACCTATGGTCACTCAGAGGAGAAAACAGGGGGCTCTGAGGGGAGGGTGGCCCAAGGATGGAGGCTTGCCCCCACATTATTTGTTAAGCAGATCTTTTTTAACCTGAGAGGCAGCTCCTGTCCTGCCTTAGTGGTAGCCAAGCCTTCCATCCGTCCCTTCTTTTCATTCCCTTGCTCACCAACTCATTCAACCAAATTAACATTTATTGAACACTCTGTCTGAGGTCTAAATATGAATACCCCATCTGGGCCGCACTTCAAGGTGTTCTAAAGCCATACGAAGACAGAGGAGAAATGTGTTTAATGCAAAATGTGCTAGGGGAGTGCACTGGTTAGCTCCAGCTGCTGTAGCCAAGTACCATAAACTAAATGACTTAAACTATAGAAGCCTGTTCTCTCACAGTGCTGGGCATGCAAGACCAAGGTGTGGGCTGGGTTGGTTCCTTCTGAGGCTGAGGGAGCCCCTGCCCCTGTCCCCCTCTTAGCTTCTGGTGGTTTTTTGGTAGTCTTTGGTGGTCCTTGGCTTATAGAAACATCACTCCAATCTCTGCCTTCATCCTCACATGGAGTATGCCCACCCCACCTTCTCTGATTACATTTTCAACCATCTCATTTCCAAATCAGGCTCTGAGATACTGGGGGTTAGAAATATCACCTTTACTCGACATGACTTGGTAATATGTGTACAAAATGGAACAGAGGTGGGGAGAAAGGGAGGGAGAGAGGGAGAGGAGGAGGGAGTGACAGAGTCAGAACAGACAGATTTGTTCGTAGATTATTCTTGCATCTATCCTTGCAAACAGAACTTCTGAAAAACTGTAAGAAACCTAAAACTTTTCTTTAACTGGGGGCAGATCTAATGTCACAAGGAAAAATTAGCAGAAGAGAACACTACCTGTTAAAAGACTACATGCCTCTCATTCCCATGCTGAAAATAATTCCTCTCTGCCTCCCTTCCTCTCTCTAAGTGCGTTTGTGCATTGATAGATGGATGAAGTGACTTAAATGCATATGTACATAAGATTATGCTGTCTGCTTACAACCATCTAATGGCTTTCATTAGAGGAGAAGCCGAAGTTCCCAACAGTTGTCCTAGGTGCCTGGGAATAAACTGAGATGTGCCTCCTCTCTTCGCATTTTCTGGTAACCTTTAGGACCATCGGCCTCGTCATCCATTTCTGTTGTTTGTTCTCTGCCTTCCCCCTCTGGAAGGTTCCCTTTTCTATGGGCTGTTTGGGTGGCTGCTCAGTCCCCAACCTGCGGAGCAGCTCTTTCACAGAGTGCTTTTGCAAAAGCAGTTGTGTATGTTGTGTGAGTGAGTGAACAAAGATGTGAGAAACAGAGGAATATGTATCGACAGGTGGCCTGTGACCTCCCGGGATGGAGGTTGTACAGAAAGTGTTCATAGTTCATTCATTAATTGCAGAACACATTTCTGACCTGTGTAGTGGGCATATGAATTCATTTCTCTGGGCTTCAGTTTCTTCGTCTGAAAAGTGGGGACAGTAATTGTCCTAGCCTCACAGGATAATTATGAGGCTTCAATAGTTAATACTGCAAAGCTGTAAGTCACTAGGTTCAGTGAGAAGAGCCAATTTAATAGATTTTAACATCTTTATTCCTTTTCTGTTTATTTTGAAGTTTTCTGTCAAGGACATGCATTCCCTTTATGATCAGAAAGATCATATGCTGTTATATTAAAGGACGTTGCCTAAGAGACTGGTTCTAGGACCCATTTGCACCAGGGAAGTTTGTCACCAAAGATACAAGATGTGGATGGACCAGAGCTCCTGAGTCCCCTGCCGCTCCCCTCATGACAAGACGGCAGATGTATCACAGCTATAGTCTGCATTTCCTGCACCTGACTTTCACCTTATCATTCTGTTTCCCCATGCATAAGTTTTTAAATTTAATTTATTTTTAATTGGAGGATAATTATGTTGTTATAATAATGTTTTTTACGTTCCTGTGTTGGTTTCTGCTATATATCAGCATGAATCAGCCTTAGGTGGATATGTGGTTCCTCCCTCTTGACCCTCCCTGCCACCTCCCACCCCATCCCAGCCCTTCAGGTTGTCACAGAGCTCAGGTTTGCGCTCCCTGCTTCATGCAGCCCATTTCTACTGACTGACTAATGTTACATGTGGTGAGGTATACGTTTCCAAGCTACTCTCTCAATTTGTCCCTCTCTCCTCCCCTCACTGTGTCCACATATCTGTTCTCTATGTGTCTGTCCGTATTGCTGCCCTACATATAGGTTCAACTTTCTAGATTCCATAAATATGCATTAATATATGATATTTGTTTTTCTCTTCCTTCCTTACTTCACTCTGTCTAATAGGCTCTGGGCTCATCCTCCTTATTAGAACTGAGTCAAATGTGTTCCTTTGTATGGCTGAGTAATATTCTATTGTGGATATTTGCCACAACTTTTTTACCCACTCATCTGTCAGTGAACATCTAGGTTGCTTCCATGTCCTGGCTATTGTAAACCCTGCTGTGATGAACACTGGGGTATGTGTCTTTTTCAGTTATGGTTTCCTCAGGGTATATGCTGGAGAAGTAAATAGCAACCCACTCCAGTGCTCTTGCCTGGAAAATCCCATGGATGGAGGTGGAGGAGCCTGGTAGGCTACAGTCCATGTGGTCGTGAAGAGTCAGACATGACTGAGGGACTTCGCTTTCACTTTTCACTTTCATGCTTTGGAGAAGGAAATGGCAACCCACTCCAGTGTTCTTGCCTGGAGAATCCCAGGGACGGGGGAACCTGGTGGGCTCCGTCTATGAGGTCGCACAGAGTCGGACATGACTGAAGCAATTTAGCAGCAGCAGCAGCAGCAGCAGCAGCAGCAGGGTATATGCCCAGTAGTGGGGTTGTTGGGTCATCTGATAGTTTTCTTCCTAGATTTTAAGAGGTCTCCATACTATTCTCCATAGTGGGTATATCAGCCTTCATTCCCACCAGCAGTGTAAAAGTTTTCAAAAAACATTTATTATCCCTTTTAACCATCAAGCAATCCTGGTGGAACACTATACCTTTTGGGGGGCAAGTTAATGTGAAATCTTCAGTCTTGCATTTTTGCCCCACATCAATCATATCACTAGAAGTGGCTGAAATAAATGCCAAGGGATCCAAGTTCAGGTCCACTATTCCTGTGCAAGACTGCCTCCTTTCAGCCACAACTTTTTCTAATAAATCTCCCCAAAGCTGTATCCAGACCTTGAAAAGTGGGATTGTGCTATAGACCAGTCCTGCAACAAATATCTGGAGCAGAGAACTCATTTACTGCTGACATTGAGGTTTCCTGTTTATCACTTGAGTCTGGTGGCATCCGTATATGGCTCCTTGGTGCCTTTATTGCTGCCCTACATATAGGTTCAACTTTCTAGATTCCATAAATATGCATTAATATATGATATTTGTTTTTCTCTTCCTTCCTTACTTCACTCTGTCTAATAGGCTCTGGGCTCATCCTCCTTATTAGAACTGAGTCAAATGTGTTCCTTTGTATGGCTGAGTAATATTCTATTGTGGATATTTGCCACAACTTTTTTACCCACTCATCTGTCAGTGAACATCTAGGTTGCTTCCATGTCCTGGCTATTGTAAACCCTGCTGTGATGAACACTGGGGTATGTGTCTTTTTCAGTTATGGTTTCCTCAGGGTATATGCTGGAGAAGTAAATAGCAACCCACTCCAGTGCTCTTGCCTGGAAAATCCCATGGATGGAGGTGGAGGAGCCTGGTAGGCTACAGTCCATGTGGTCGTGAAGAGTCAGACATGACTGAGGGACTTCGCTTTCACTTTTCACTTTCATGCTTTGGAGAAGGAAATGGCAACCCACTCCAGTGTTCTTGCCTGGAGAATCCCAGGGACGGGGGAACCTGGTGGGCTCCGTCTATGAGGTCGCACAGAGTCGGACATGACTGAAGCAATTTAGCAGCAGCAGCAGCAGCAGCAGCAGCAGCAGGGTATATGCCCAGTAGTGGGGTTGTTGGGTCATCTGATAGTTTTCTTCCTAGATTTTAAGAGGTCTCCATACTATTCTCCATAGTGGGTATATCAGCCTTCATTCCCACCAGCAGTGTAAAAGTTTTCAAAAAACATTTATTATCCCTTTTAACCATCAAGCAATCCTGGTGGAACACTATACCTTTTGGGGGGCAAGTTAATGTGAAATCTTCAGTCTTGCATTTTTGCCCCACATCAATCATATCACTAGAAGTGGCTGAAATAAATGCCAAGGGATCCAAGTTCAGGTCCACTATTCCTGTGCAAGACTGCCTCCTTTCAGCCACAACTTTTTCTAATAAATCTCCCCAAAGCTGTATCCAGACCTTGAAAAGTGGGATTGTGCTATAGACCAGTCCTGCAACAAATATCTGGAGCAGAGAACTCATTTACTGCTGACATTGAGGTTTCCTGTTTATCACTTGAGTCTGGTGGCATCCGTATATGGCTCCTTGGTGCCTTACACTTGTATCTCCAGCCAGTCCCACTAGACCTCAAGCTCCTCAAGGTCAGCAACTGGCTTTTACACATCCTTGTGTCCTACATACCCACTACCATGACTAGTACATAGTAGATTCTCAACTGAAGTGTGTTAAGGACTGAAATAAATGAATTTTTGAAAAATACATTTTCATACCTAAAGTTAACTGAATTTCCACAGTATTATGATGCTAATACATTGTCCCATGACCCGCCCCACCCCCCGTCAAACTTCATAAATCTTAAGTCCTGATGAACAAAATGCAGAAGGAAAGTGGCAAGGAGACTAATGATTATTAAACTGTAACCAGCACTGGCAGGTGCTTGCCAGGAACTCAGCACATGTCACCACCACTGAGCCTCACCCTGATCCTGTTCTTATTTTTGCCTGACTGCATGGATGAGAACATAAGTCTAGAGAAATTATTTTCTCAGGTTCCTAATGTTAAAATGAGTAGAGTAAATATTGTTTCAGCTTTACTCTGTGAGAAGCAGTGTTCTGAGTCTTAGAATATGGATTCTCTTGTTTAATTCTCTCATTAAACTTCAGGATAGGTAGTATCTTTATATCCATTCCACAAACAAGAATAATTAGGCACAGAGAATGTCAGTAAACAGGCAGATTAGATGGGAATAAATGGTAGGCCAGTGTTAAAACCCAGTGACTTGATATTAAGGGCTTCTCAGGTGTTTCAGTGGTAAAGAATCCACCTGCCGATGCAGGGGATGTGGGAGACATGGGTTTGATACTTGGATTGGGAAGATACCCTGGAGAAAGAAATGACAACCCAGCCTGGTATTCGTGGGCTTCCCTGGAGGCTCAGTAGTCAAGAATTCATGAGCCAATGCAGGAGACTCAGATTCTATCTCTGGGTCAGGAAGATTCCCTAGAGGAGGAAATGGCAACCACGCCAGTATCCTTGACTTAAAAATTCCATGCACAGAAGAACCCGGTGGGCTATAGTCCATGGGGTCACAAAGATTCGGACACAACTAAGCAACTGAACAGGCACCATTTTGTATCAAAAAGAAAGCTGTGGTACATATACACAATGGAGTATTACTCAGCCATTAAAAAGAATACATTTGAATAAGTTCTAATGAGGTGGATGAAACTGGAGCCCATTATATAGAGTGAAGTAAGCCAGAAAGAAAAACACCAATACAGTATACTAACACATATATATGGAATTTAGAAAGATGGTAATGATAACCCTGTATGCGAGATAGCAAAAGAGACATAGATGTATAGAACAGTCTTTTGGACTCTGTGGGAGAGGGA
>SJYC01073536.1:0-21052 GCA_006408675.1 Madoqua kirkii
TACATGTTAAAATGAGTAGAGTAAATATTGTTTCAGCTTTACTCTGTGAGAAGCAGTGTTCTGAGTCTTAGAATATGGATTCTCTTGTTTAATTCTCTCATTAAACTTCAGGATAGGTAGTATCTTTATATCCATTCCACAAACAAGAATAATTAGGCACAGAGAATGTCAGTAAACAGGCAGATTAGATGGGAATAAATGGTAGGCCAGTGTTAAAACCCAGTGACTTGATATTAAGGGCTTCTCAGGTGTTTCAGTGGTAAAGAATCCACCTGCCGATGCAGGGGATGTGGGAGACATGGGTTTGATACTTGGATTGGGAAGATACCCTGGAGAAAGAAATGACAACCCAGCCTGGTATTCGTGGGCTTCCCTGGAGGCTCAGTAGTCAAGAATTCATGAGCCAATGCAGGAGACTCAGATTCTATCTCTGGGTCAGGAAGATTCCCTAGAGGAGGAAATGGCAACCACGCCAGTATCCTTGACTTAAAAATTCCATGCACAGAAGAACCCGGTGGGCTATAGTCCATGGGGTCACAAAGATTCGGACACAACTAAGCAACTGAACAGGCACCATTTTGTATCAAAAAGAAAGCTGTGGTACATATACACAATGGAGTATTACTCAGCCATTAAAAAGAATACATTTGAATAAGTTCTAATGAGGTGGATGAAACTGGAGCCCATTATATAGAGTGAAGTAAGCCAGAAAGAAAAACACCAATACAGTATACTAACACATATATATGGAATTTAGAAAGATGGTAATGATAACCCTGTATGCGAGATAGCAAAAGAGACATAGATGTATAGAACAGTCTTTTGGACTCTGTGGGAGAGGGAGAGAGTGGGATGATTTGGGAGAATATACATTGAAACATGTATAATATCATATAAGAAACAAATTGCCAGTCCAGGTTCGATGCAGGATATAGGATGCTTAGGGCTGGTGCACTGGGATGACCCAGAGGGATGGTATGGGGAGGGAGGAGGGAGGGGGGTTCAGGATGGGGAACTTGTGTATACCTGTGGCAGATTCATGCTGATGTATGGCAAAACCAATACACATTGTAAAGTAATTAGCCTCCAATTAAAATAAATAAATAATTTAAAAATTGGAAAAAAAAAGTTATACTTTTAACGCTGACCCCCAACTTGGGAAGCTGGGCCAAACCCTGGTATATCAAACACAAAAGCCCATCCTCTTCCTCCAAAGTAGAACTCTCTTTTTCTTATCCTCTATCCCCATGTAAGTTCAGAGACTCAGTTAAAATGCTGTGATGACTCCAAAGGTAACTCTAGGAGATCATTGCATCCATACATTATGTGATAACATGCTGAACGTTACTTCCAAATCAAAGGATGACAAATGATAAATAAAATTAAAATAATATAGAAAATGATATGGGCTAATTACCTTGTACAGAAGTATTGAGTAACATGATGAATAAATTAAAAATGCAAATCGCATCTAAATAATTGTCCTGGATAATAAACAAGATTAATGCTATTAAAATGTAAAGAGGATTGGTCAAGGCAGTAACTCACGAAAGATGTTCATAAAAATAAACACTTGATGATACACGGCATCACGCTGTGAAGGAAATGAGAAGGCTGGGGATGTGTCTGCAGGAGTTCAGGTTACCTGTGCATTTGATCACCTTGAATACTCTCATGATGCTGGAGGCCCCTTCAGCTATATTTGAAATGCATGCTTTTTCTAGTTGATCTTCCTATTTTTTTCCTTTTTCTTATAAACTAGGGAAGGTAAAACCTTGACTTTTTTTTGAACTGTCACAAATGACATTTACTTTTTTCCCTGTGGAAACTACTCGAAATAATTAATATCCAAGAATATAATCTTTATACCACTACTTTGCTCCTAGAGCAATTCGAAGGTTGGAAAATGTCAAAAGGAATCTGAATTGATTTTGCCACCTGGGGTCAAATTTTCTATTCTCGTTATAAAAGTCAATTTTATAAAAAAATCACCTACCATAACTTGGGAATATCCTAATTTCAATGGATAAAAAAAGCATATGGTTGTCTGTTTAAATTTTTATTTTAATATGGAGGGTTGACATTAAAAATTTATCCACTATTTTATAAACTTCTGATCTTTCATAGGAATAAGGTAAAAGTGAAGTCACTCAAGTGAATTTTAAAATACTGAGCCACTTTAAATTCGAGTCATACCTAAAATGCACCAAGTATGGGTAACAGAAGATTTATCAAAAACAATCAGAAGGACTCCTTTTAGGGAACATGTTTCAAGAAGTTAACTTCTATGCAGTCAGAGCATTGTGAGTGATGATATTCTATAATCACCTAAAAATAGATACTTAGGGGCTATTTTCAAACTGTGGTGGAGAAAGGAAGAGACAGATAGATGGGTGAATGGGTGAGAGGGTGGGTAGATGGATAAATGGGCAGGCGGGTGGATGGATGGGGAGGTGGGTGGGGAAGTGGTTAGGGGGATAAATGGATGAATGAATGGATAAAAAATGAGTATCAGTTCAGTACAGTTCAGTCCTTCAGTCGTGTCCGACTCTTCGTGACCCCATGAATCACAGCACGCCAGGCCTCCCTGTCCATCACCAATTCCCGGAGTTCACTCAAACTCATGTCCATTGAATTGGTGATGCCATCCAGCCATCTCATCCTCTGTCGTCCTCTTCTCCTCCAGCCCCCAATCCCTCCCAGCATCAGGGTCTTTTCCAGTGAGTCAACTCTTTGCATGAGGTGGCCAAAGTAGAAAATGATTCATTTCTTTGAGCAATAGTTGTATTAATACATTGGTTAATTTTCATACTTCAGATCTTCAATTAGGAAAATGGAGAAAGAGAACCCATTTTTTAATAGAATTAGAATATATAAAGTATTATATGTCTATGTTTATAGGACAGCTCAACAGAGTGATTTTTCCATGCATTCACACATGTGTGGATCTAACCCAGGCAAGAGATGAGGGTAGTTTTGATCATTATAAAGGATGATACTGAGGTACCATTGTGTTTACCACATCTTGAAACAATCTTAACATCCTCAAAGTTTCTGCTTACTCAGCTTCCCCGCCCTTGCCATCCAGCTTCAAGTGCTCTTTTCCTGTCCTCCTAATAAAGTCAATCAAATCAAACGGCATCTTTGTTTTAGTACATGAGCACATCCAGGCTTAATCTGACACCATCATTGACTGAAGCTTTCATGATGGTCCCTAGGGTGCTGTGTGATATCTGCCTGCCCTTGGACTTTGCCTCTGGTCACTCTCTCCTTGGCTTACCACACGGTTCCAGTTGTAGTTGTCTCAAAAGGTGTTTCCTTGGTGGCTCACATGGTGAAGAATCCACCTGCCAATGTAGGAGACCTGGGTTTGATCCCTGGGTTGGGAAGATCCCCTGGAGGAAGAAACGGCAACCCATTCCAGTATGCTTGCCTGGAGAATCCCTTGGACAGAGGAGCCTAGGGGGCTTCAGTCTATGGGGTCTCCAAGAGTTGGACACGACTGAGTGACTTTCACTTTCTTTTTGGCTGAGAAAACTCTCCTCTGGGTAACCACAAGTGCTCGGGCTGTTTTCCTCTGGGTCTCTGCTCCCGTGTCCCCTTATCTAGATGGCCAGATCTTCCATCCATAATGAGATGTCTTGCATCCATCACCCTTGTCCACCTTTCAAGGTGACATTCTTGATTTTTTTAATGAAAACTATCTGGCCACTGTATTTAAAATCACAACTGGATGGACGTTTCTTATGACTCTTCATTTTTCTTTGTGACAGTTACTGCGGCCCCACCTACTCCATGCATACTGCTTTTTGTCAGTGACCCATGTCCCCGTGTCTAGGGAGTACTCTCTACTCATTCAGTGATGTGTCCCTGGACCCTGGAATGAACCCAGAGTGATTTCTGCCTCAAAAGAGTTGAGAGAATTTACTTTGGGAGGAGGGGTGAGACTAACCATTAGTTTTACTAGAAATCAACAGCTATCTACCCTGAAATTTGCTAGTGTTTCAGCTTCACATATAATTCTTGGTTTTTCTTCATAAATCATCCCACCAGTATGAATTTTAAAGAAATTACTTTATGTTAAATATTTAAAACAGCCTCCTATATAAAAAGCTAAAAACAGACATTGATTTGAAACTCCCATCACTCTATGGGAAATAGATGGAGAAACAGTGGAAACAGTGTCAGACTTTATTTTTTGGGCTCCAAAATCACTGCAGATGGTGACTGCAGCCATGAAATTAAAAGACGCTTACTCCTTGGAAGAAAAATTATGACCAACCTAGATAGCATATTCAAAAGCAGAGACATTACTTTACCGACTAAGGTCCGTCTAGTCAAGGCTATGGTTTTCCCTATGGTCATGTACGGATGTGAGAGTTGGACTGTGAAGAAGGCTGAGCGCCGAAGAATTGATGTTTTTGAACTGTGGTGTTGGAGAAGACTCTTGAGAGTCCCTTGGACTGCAAGGAGATCCAACCAGTCCATTCTGAAGGAGATCAGCCCTGGGATTTCTTTGGAAGGAATGATGCTAAAGCTGAAACTCCAGTACTTTGGCCACCTCATGCGAAGAGTTGACTCATTGGAAAAGACTTCCGAAGAATTGATGCTTTTGAAGTGTGCTGTTGGATGAGGCTCTTGAGAGTCCCTTGGACTGCAAGGAGATCCAACCAGTCCATTCTGAAGGAGATCAGCCTTGGGATTTCTTTGGAAGAAATGGTGCTAAAGCTGAAACTCCAGTACTTTGGCCACCTCATGAGAAGAGTTGACTCATTGGAAAAGACTCTGATGCTGGGAGGGATTGGGGGCAGGAGGAGAAGGGGGACGACAGAGGATGAGATGGCTGGATGGCATCACTGACTCGATGGAGGTGAGTGTGAGTGAACTCCAGGAGTTGGTGATGGACAGGGTGGCCTGGCATGCTGTGATTCATGGGGTCGCAAAAAGTGGGACACAACTGAGCAACTGAACTGAACTGAACAGACTTACATATTGAAAATAAAAGCTGTACTATTTTATTGCAAATTATATTCTTTTATTTCTCCTTTATTGAACATCTAGGCCATTGTATTGGTTCTTTAACTCCTATGAGTGATTATTACATATAAAATTGGTAAAGCAAAATATCTGCCATAAAAAACAATTTTAAGGGACTTCCCTAGTGGTCCAGTTGCTAACTCTGCACTTCCACTGTAAGGAGTACAGGTTTGACCCCTGGTCAGGGAATTAAGATCCCATGTGCCATGTGGCCTTGTAAAAAATTAAAAAAAAAAATAATAAAGACATATAAATATATATTTAAAGGGTCATTAGTTTGAAACAGATTTAAACATTGGTGTGAACCATGAAGACTCCTTTATATTAAGAGCTGCCAAATTAAATGGTCTTTAAGGATTTTAGATGGGATATGAAATGAACCATTTCTATTTAATGGTGCCTTACAAAGGACAGTGAGTTTCTAGTATTCAACCATAGGTATGCAAGAGAATAATGTGAGAGCTTTTAAAAATTGCCAAGACATACTTAGCGACTTATGCTGAAGCTGAAACTTCAATACTTTGACCACCTGATGCAAAGAACTGACTCACTGGAAAAGAGCTGGATGCTGGGAATGATTGAAGGCAGGGGGAGAGGGGGATGACAGAAGATGAGCTGGTTGGATGGCATCACCGACACGATGGACATGAGTTTGAGTAAGCTCTAGGAGATGGTGATGGACAAGGAAGCCTGATGTGCTGCTGTCCATGGGGTCGCAAAGAGTTGGACACAACTGAGTGATTGAACTGAACTGAACTTAGCGACTAAACCACCACTGCTACGACCACCCTGGCCAATGAGATGAAATCCCAAGTATCAATTGCACGTACTTGAACCTTAAGACAGCCCCTTGAAGGAGTGATTCTCCAACCACATTACATGTTAGGAGGTGCCCCCAAAGTAGCAGCAATCCCACTAGGGAAGCCTGAGTGAGACCCAGACTACACAAGTTTTCTTAAATTTCCCAGGTGACTCTAATTTATGACCACTGATGGGCATCACTCTTCCAGAACATAGCTAGAAGTTCTGAGAGCCTGGGGCTCCCCAGGTGGCTCAGTGATGAAGAATCCACCTGCCAGTGCAGAGGACTTGGGTCAGGAAGTCCTCTGGGTCAGGATCTCCCTGGGTCAGGAAGTCCCCTGGAAGAAGAAGTGGGAACCCACTCCAGTATTCTTGCTTGGAGAATTCCACGGACAGGGGAACCCATGGGATCTCAAAGAGTTGGACACGACTGAAGGACTGAGCATGCCTGCATGCTGAGCACCTGAGAGATAAGTCAAGAAAGGCTACGGGCTCTGGAAATTAAGCATCAGGCTTTGACGAGAGCTACACCATTGGCTCTCTGTGCCTTGGTGTCTTCTCCTGTTGAATGAGGACCACAGCAACGTCTGCTTCATGGGGTGTGGGAATTAAACAAGTTCATTCATACATGGCCCTTGCACAGACCAGGTGTTCTGTACTCCAGAGTCACCCAGTGAGGCTGAGAAAAATATATTTTTTTCTCCATATAATCCCAATCCTTGTCATTCACATGTCACATTTCATTCACATCTGTTTCTAAGATGATAGAACATTCTGATTTAAAACTATGATTTTGCTTCAAGATGGCAAACTACCACCATACAAATGTCCACTTCTTTTAAAAGTGCTCTTTAAAAAAAACACACACACACAAAACTTCTTTTTAACATGGGCCATTTTAAAAGTCTTTACTGAATTTCTTACAATATTGTTTCTATTTTACGTTTTGGTTTTTTGGCTGTAGAATCTTAGCTCGATGGCGAGGAATCAAACCCTCACCCCTTACAATGGAAGGCAAAGTCTTAAACACTGGACTGCAGGGAAGTCCCTTCATCACACTGTTGATTTAGTTAAAATCTGACTTTGTCTCCTGTGGTCTATGTACGTCAGTCCACCTGCCACACTCTGAGGCCAAGATTAGAGGCTCAAGTGAACCCCGGAAGGAGTCCAGAGGAAGAAAGTGTCCCGCAGTCATTATAAGGTGAGCATCAATATTCTCAAACACGTTTTCCATATTTTTGAGAGCGAATTTCAGTGTATAGAAAATATGAATAAACATCTTAGGTCTTTATGTCAATGGAGAGGTTTAAAAAAATTAGATACTGCTGGAATCTGAGGGCTCAGGGATTTCAAGATACTTTGAGAAGAGAGAATTTCTACAGAGCTCAGATGGTTGATCACAGAAAGGAAATCCATTTGAGAAGCTGTCCAGCTAGCTCTGTGCATGCACAGACATTGCAGTATTATTTTCCTGGCACTCAGCAATTCGTTCCCCAGGTCTGAGAACATCATCTAAACCCTAATTGATGCTGTAGCTGCGCTTGACCGAGAGACGAAGATGAGTCACAGCTCCTCGCTAGTTTAAACCACATATCACAACTGGAATGATGATTTACATTCTCTTCTTCACTTTTCTGATTTAATTCACAACAGTGTTTGTGGATGTGTATACTGTTTACACACAGTGTGTGTGTGTGCGCGTACAGAGAGGGCTTCCCTGATAGCTCAAACAGTAAAGAATCTGCCTACAATGCAGGAGACCTGAGCTTGATCTCTGAGTCAGGAAGATTCCATGGAGAAGGGACTGGCAATCCATTCAGTATTCTTGGCAGCAGAATTCTATGGACAGAGGAGCCTGGCTGGCTACAGACCATGGGTTTGCAAAGAGTCAGACATGACTGAGCAACTAACACATGTACAGAGAGAGGGTATAATTTTATGACCTGAGAAATCCAGATCTTTTAAGCCCGGCGGAAGGTGGGAGGGTCACACAGTCAGCTTTCTCCCGGGGAGGGGAGGAGGATACCTCTGAGAACAGGAAGGCAGCGCCATCCCAGGCCTCCAGCACCCCATCCATCCTAGGATGGTGCAGCTGCTGTTCTTGTACAGGCCGCCTTTCCCCTGTCACGTGACCAAACATCTAGACTCGGAACTGGCAAACGTTTCTTTTAAAGGTCAAGATAGTGAATCAGTTACCAGTTCAGTCCCTTGGTCATGGAAATATGTAAGGCTTTGTGAGATGTCCCTATCTGATAATCCCCCTTGTTTTCTACTCACTCTTTTTTACAACCTTTTAAAAATTTAAAGTGCTTCCTTGCTCCTGCTGCTGCTGCTGCTAAGTCGCTTCAGTCGTGTCCGACTCTGCGACCCCATAGACGGCAGCCCACCGGGCTCCCCCATCCCTGGGATTCTCCAGGCAAGAACACTGGAGTGGGTTGCCATTTTCTTCTCCAATGCATGAAAGTGAAAAGTGAAAGTGAAGTCACTCAGTCGTGTCCGACCCTTAGTGACCCCATGGACTGCAGCCCACCAGGCTCCTCCGTCCATTGGATTTTCCAGGCAAGCGTGCTGGGGTGGGGTGCCATTGCCTTCCCCGTTCCTCACTCCAGAGATGCACAAAAACAGACTGCAAGCTAGACTTGGCTGTCGGACTACAGTCTGCCAACCCCAGCTCTTGATAAATGGATCTAAAACTGGTGCCCAGGGCTTAGTCAGGGCTGAGGTTTGCAGTCCTGGTTTGAGCAGACTATGGAGCTAGATGGAGGGTCAGAAGGAGATGACGGAGCAGGCAAGGACAACCAACAGAGCAGGGATCTGGGTCCTCAGCGCATTTCACTGCAGACGTGTCTCAGTCCAGTTCAGTCCGTCAGTCATGTCTGACTCTGTGATCCCATGGACTGCAGCAAACAGGCCTCCCTGTCCATCACCAGCTCCCGGAGCTTGCTCAGACTCACGTCCATGGCATCGGTGACACTGTCCAGCCCTCCCATCGTCTGTCTGCTGCTGCCTCTTTCTCTGAACTCTGGGGAGTCCAAAGAGGACGTTGGGGAGACCCTCCTTGTACATCGAGCAGTCTCAAAACACAGAAATGAGACCTCTTGAAGAAAATAGCCGGCGTGTTCCCCTTCAGAAAAGACTCGAATTCTCTAAACTCAGAAACCCTCTCTGGTAATTCAAGCTACTATGGCCGGGGTGTCACCTGGCCTCCCTTCTCGTTGCCCTGTGAGAACTGGGGCTCAGAACTAGTGCAAAAATAAGTCTGCTCGCCTGCTGCTGAGGGGAACAAAGCCCTGCCTCTGACCCGGGAGTCCCGCGTCTTTCTAGGTCTGTGCCCCGACAAGAAACGTTGGCAGAAAAAGGAACTGTGAGCCAGGAAGGCCTCCCCCAAGGTCTGCCATGGCATCTGCAGATAACGTTAGAGACTTTGTTTTCACCTTTGAGTCTGACTCAGAATCCAGGACGTTGCCTGACAGTGTGGATACTTAGTAAATGTGGACGGAAGGAAGGAGGAAGGGGAGGTAGGGAGTAAAGAAGAGGAAAAGCGAAGGGCAGGAGGAATCCTTTTCAGGGCTCACTTGTGTAAACTCTGTCCTAAGCGTTTTCCATGACTACTCAATTTGTCCAAACAGAAAGAAACCAGATATTTCCAGTTCTGTCACTCTAAAGGATGAATTTATCCACAGCCCTCCTTACCCGCAGCTTGGGACGAGAATCCAGGACTGAACTAAAGCAATAAATAAAGGCTGAAAGGTGGTGTGGGGCAGGGGGTGGGAGGAGATACAGTTTCCAAAATGAGTACTACATGATTTGAGAAGGAGTATATCAGGAGTCCAGTTGAACTGTTCAGCTGCAGGCTGCGATTATTAAAACAGCTGATGTAGACACCGTTTGAATAGTCACCCTAAAGGAGTCACTTGGAGCCAGCTGCTCTGGCCGGAGGATCTCTGTGTGCTGTGTTTAGGCTCTCAGTCATGCCCAGCTCTTTGTGACCCCATGGGCTGTAGCCCGCCAGGCTCTTCTGTCCATGGGAATTCTCCAGGCAAGAACACTGGAGTGCGCTGCCATGCCCTCCTCCAGGGGATCTTCCCAGGCCAGGGATCAAACCCAGGTCTCCCACATTGCAAGCGGATTCTTTACTGTCTGAGCCACCAGGGAAGCCCAAGAATACTGGAGTGGTTAGCTTATCTCTTCTGCAGGGGATCTTCCCGACCCAGGAATCAAACCGGGGTCTCCCACATTGCAGGTGGATTCTTTACCAGCTGAGCTACCACGGAAGCCCAGAGGATCTCTACGTGTGACTAAATGTGTAAAGAAGCAAATGGGACCTCAGATGAAGTATCAGTTATGAAGATGCTCTCATGATAAAAGCTGGCCCCAAAGCAATCACAGAAGCTTTGAAAGCGTTCTGGGGGTAGAAAACATGCTCAGGGAACATGGGGTTTGCAGTAGGGTTATTGTTGTTGTTATGATTGAGTTATTTTTCAAATAATTTTCAATCATCTGTCACGTCTTTGAGGAGTCCAAAGTATCATTGTCCACACAGTGAATGTGGGTAAAACAGGAAACAGATGGAACTATAACAGGCAAGTCTGGAGGCTGAAGCATCACGGAAACCCTGGCACCAACCAGAAGTGTAACAGGTCACCTGCACCCTTTTGAGGCATTCAGAGCAGAAACGCAGCGTTTGGGTATCGACTTGTAGGGCACATGAGCAGGTGTCTGTGCTGCAGATGGCTGGCTGGTCCCCAGGGCCGGGTTCCTCTCTGACACCTTCCTCATTAGCAAATGGGACCAGTGTGATAACCCAGCCAGCCAGATGTTGCTCCATCCTTGACGTCAAAGATTTTGCCTGTCATCTACAGCATTTTGCAAACACTAATGCACAGTCCCAGGCCAGGCAAGCTCTGTATTTCCTGGGAAACTGTTAACAATTCGACTTGTAGGGCACATGAGCAGGTGTCTGTGCTGCAGATGGCTGGCTGGTCCCCAGGGCCGGGTTCCTCTCTGACACCTTCCTCATTAGCAAATGGGACCAGTGTGATAACCCAGCCAGCCAGATGTTGCTCCATCCTTGACGTCAAAGATTTTGCCTGTCATCTACAGCATTTTGCAAACACTAATGCACAGTCCCAGGCCAGGCAAGCTCTGTATTTCCTGGGAAACTTTTAACAATTCTAAAACTTAAACATCAGAGGTTCTGATTCAGGCATGGAAACTCAGGAATATGTTTTGTTTTTTTTTTTTAATTTAGTGATGCTAAACAATCAAGTGTTAAAAAGTCACTAGTGTAGACTCTCTATTTTGGAGTGTAATTAGGTTGTCTCACTGTTCTTTCATTATTATTATTCAGTTATTGCTAGGTTGAAGTTACTCATCTAAGATTTGAGAGCACTGTTCCCTGACCCCGGTCAATGGTACTCCCAGTACTGAATGAATGAATGAAGGTACACCCAGGGTCAGAAGGTCAGGAGGAACGATGTGTCTCTCATGGTCTCCACATTACTGGGAAAAGAAATACAAATCCTCCTTTTTAAGGAAACAAAAAGGGAAAGGGAAGGAGGAGAAAGAGGGTGTAAGAAAGAAGGAAGAAAGAAATCACATTTAAAATTGACAGAAAATGTTATTTGGCTTCAGGTCGCCCATGTGATAAGCCTCCAAAGAGAAAGGGCTGTGAGCTCTCCGGGTAAGGGCTGCGGTGTGAACACAGCTCAGAGTCCACAGCTCAGATCCTGCGTCAGATGCCAGCTCCTTCCTGGGTTCCTTGGTCCCTCCAAGGAAGCCGGGCTCCTTACAAGGTTAACAGGTCTCATGGGAGTTAAGTTGGGGGACTCTCTACCCAAACAAGTGTGGCAAAAATTGGCTTAAAGGGAAATTAGCCGGGTTTCGAAGTGTCAAGATTTCTGGGCTTGAAACTTGCTAATGTGCTCAGAACTTTTCCTGAAAAGAAGTGTATTATCAGAGCTTGCCCTAGACGCAATTGACAACGGCACTGGTCACGTGATACACACCTGCACAGGGATTGGCAGAGGTGCGCTGAGCACCTACTACGCACCAGGCACTGTGCCAAGTGCAAAGCAAGCCCCTTGCAGCCCCCCCCCACCTCCATGGTGCTTTCCGAGCAGACACCCGGGGAGCACTCGTCTTGGGTCCTGGGTCCCCAGTTCTCTCCCTCCTCTCCCCTCCCGTCCTGCATTTTCTCAGTGTTCAGGGTCTTTTGAGGATGGGCTGGGGAGGGTCTTTTCCCGGCTGGGCTCCAGCCTGGACCCCACCCTTTGACCTTCCGGGAGCACCCTGGCCTTGGCCATCACTCCCCTTGCCCCTGTAGACAGGGTCGCCTGGGCCCTTTCTTCCGCTGCCATGCTTGTCACCTCGCCCAGCCTCCCTGAGCCAGGCTGCTGGCATTCATCAGCGCTGTCTGTCTCCTCAGTTCTAACCCCCTTCTTTTCTTTCCATATCCTCCTGGGCTTGCACCTGAAGCTCTTCTGTCAACCTGGTTCCGCAGCTCCTCCAATCCATCTGGGCACTGGGTCCAGGGGTCAGCTCTCTCAGCCTCCTACCCTGGCCCACCTCTCCCTGGCCCACCTGGCTCAGCCTGGGACTCCTCCCCTGGGAGAGTCACCATAGTCCCTCTCCAAAAATTGATACTCAGCTCCGCTGCGTGGTGAAGACCCTGTATCTTGCTGGGGAACACCCCTCAAGGCTGTCTGCAAGTAAAGAAACAAAAATTAAATGCTCACCCCTGTCCACATGCTGCTTCCTCCATCCTCTGCCCTGAGGCACCTGCCCACAGCGGGAGGAGTCCGCCCCCCTCCAGAAGCAGCTCTGTCCTGGAAGCATGGTCCCCGCCTGCCCTGCTCCGAATAAGCAGCAGTGCCCCACGCTCTGTGGGTTTTTATGCTTTCTTTCTTTCTTTCTTTGCTGCATCGGGTCTTTGTTGCTGCACACGGGCTTTCTCTAGCTGCAGCCCGCGGGGGCTACTCCTCTTTGCGGTGCACGGGGTTCTCGTTGTGGTGACTTCTCTTGTTGCAGAGCACCGGCTTGAGCTGTGTGAGCTAAGCAGTTGCAGTTCACAGGCTCAACAGTTTTGGCGCTAGGGCTTCATTGCCCCGTGGCTAGCCCCAGACTAGGGATCGAACCCGTGTCCCCTGCAGTGTCAGGTGGATTCTTAACCCCTGGACCACCACCAGGGAAGTCCTCCATGCTCTGGCTTTATACAAAAGATCAGCTCTGCTTCCTGGCCACAGCCTACTGGACCAGGAATTAGTACCTGAACAGAAAGCAGCTCCCAGAAGCTGGGCACTGGGTAGCCAGCCACCAGTTCCCCAAGTGGCTTGGATACAGCTTCTGTCCTCAGCTTCAGTTTCACCTGGAGAGTAGCAAGATGGCCTGAGAGGGGACAACTGATCAGTTTTGCTTCCAAGCAGGGGAAGAAATGAGTGAAGATGCCAAGAGGGAAGAGCAGTAGATAAGCACCAACAAGATGCTCGCCAGGCCAGGTCGATGGTGCAGCCACAGAGGCTGGTTAACACCAGACAGTTCTTTGCCTTTTGAGTCACGTGTGTTGCTGAGAGGCAGCCCCACCCCTTCAGTCTCTGCACCCACCATGCTGGTAAATTCTGCTGGGCCACATGGACTTCATGTGAGTGGTTATGGATAAGTTTGGTCTGGTTCTGTTTGTTAGAACACAAAGGGGGTGGTTTTTAAACCAAAATCAACTCTGCAGAGTAGAGATGTTTTGGTGTTTGAGAGGTACCTGACCCCCCCTGGGTTCTCCTGGGGTTTCCATTGTTTTGAACAGACATCACCAGCAAATGTGAGGCCACAGCTGACACTTCGATTTGATCCACTCATTAATCTGCCCAACCAACTCCACAGCAAGCAAGAGCAGAAAGGGTTTCTGGGTGCAGTAGGATTCATTGAAAATATTTGTGCAAAGAAAGTGAGTTTTGTAGGTGAAAAGGAAGACAGCTCCCCATAGAGCAGGGGTATTTCAAGATAGTGAACCAGCAATATCTGTAAAACTCAGAGATGCAAATAGGCATGGGGGCTGATGACTCACGTGTGGCAGGTGTGGGAGGCGCTGAAGGAAGATCCTTCAGGTTAAGGCACCTATTGTTTGTCAAACAAGCAGCTCCCTTCCACTGGGAAGCTTTTCCTACCATGCATCTCCATCCACAGGATTTCCATGGGCAGTAATGTTTTCTATGACCCACCCTTCTCCTGGTGTAACGGCTCTTAGATGTGGACTGCTGGTGCTGGGTGGCCACAGTTCCTACAGTGTGGATGCGGGAACCCTGGCTCTCTGAGCAGAGAAGAATGATGCATGATGAGCAGAAAGGAGCAAGAGAGATTCTTGGTGGCTTCTAAGTCTCTGTGTTCCGGTTAATCCTGAGACATAGCCAGTTTTCGGCCCTTAGATTTTGGACGTCCCACCTTCTAAAGATCGCTGTTGTGTCCAACTCTCTGCAACCCCACGAATCGCAGCACGCCAGGCCTCCCTGTCCATCACCAACTCCCGGAGTTCACTCAGACTCACGTCCTCTGTCTGGCACAGTCTGTGAGAGCTTCCAGAGAAGAAAGAAGAAAGAACCCAGGGGTGGCAAGACGACTGGCCAAGAAGCTTGAACGATTGTCTGGGCTTGATGAGACTGAGACCTCGAACATGGCTTTAACAGCGGGAATGAGCACATCCCTTGGAGGGGATCACGCTGTCAGAAGTGACATCGGAGTAGAGATTCCCAGCATGTTGAACACTCACCATAGCAACCTGTTCCTGTGACACCTTCGTAGACAGCAGCATTTTTATAGCAGTGATGGATATAACAGCCTGGGTACTAACCTAGGAGCTCCTAGGACAGGATTCAACCATGAAACATGTCAGAAAGCCAAGGGCATTAATTTAGACTCAGGGGAGCTATAACTTAACCCAAAGAAGAGATTTACCCAGCCTTTCCAGAAAGGAAATTAAGCAACTCAGCTACCAAGTTCACCAGCAAGTTCTAATCTCTCTGAATGAAAGGACAGCTGTGACTCCACAGGATGCACCAGGGTCTGTTCCCCGGAGGGCCTGGACCGGAGCTGAAGCATCTGGTATCCAGGGAAAGCTGATCCACTGAGAGTTAGGTCCTGAAGGGGCGCCATGACAACCGGAGCCAAAAATGTGTCCAAGTCCAGAGAAACATCACAGCTCATTCGACTAGTCTGTGTTTTCTAACCACCTATACAAATATTTGTGGATCTTTCCCCTGTGATCTAGGCTGATGATAAGCTTTGGGGAAATTTATAGTGCAGTGATCTCACAAACTTTCCTTGCACCAGTCTTTCCTTTAACTAAGATCCTTGACACTAATTATTAGCCATATAAGAGTGAGTCTCTGGGAACAATGATTCCTCCAGGGCCTTCTTTTAGAGGAAAGGAAGGTTTACACAGAATCCTACCATTCCATGACATTCAAGCTTATTATCCATTAGTAATTCCAGAACCTCCAAAGAAAATGTGAATGCCTAACAAAAAGAAATCAATCTAAGAAGTAAGTTAGTCCTTTGGCCCTCTTAGCATTCAATTTCAAAGTATAGAAATTTTAGTTCCTGCTCAGTGAGGGATGGGAAGTAAGCTGGATCAGTCAGGGTAGGCTCTATCTTATGCTGCAGACGCAAAAGACCCAACAACCTTAGGGGCTTAAAGTGTGAAAGTGTCCGACTCTTTGTGACTCCATAAACTGAATTCTCCAGGCCAGAATACTGGAGTGGGTAGCCTTTCTCTTCTCCAAGGGACCTTCCCAACCCAGGGATCAAACCCAGGTCTCCTGCACTGCAGGCAGATTCTTTACCAGCTGAGCCACAAGGGAAGCCCTAGAAACTACAAAAGTTCATTTCTAGCTCAGATTCCATGTATAAAGGCCAGCAGGGGGCGCCACTTGCAACAGTCACTCACTGGCCTAGGCTGAGTGCTGCCATCTCCAATTGCTGATGGTAGCGCTAGAGGGAGAAGTCTCTCACTGCTTCCACCCAGAAACGCTAGGTGTCTAGTCCACTCACATCTCATCAACCAAAGTGAGTCACGTGGCCGCACCTTACTCTAAGTGGCCAGCGAAGTGAAATAATACCCATTGCTTTAGGCCATCCCTGGTGGCTCAGACGGTACAGAATCTGCCTGCAGTGCAGGAGATTGCAGGTTTGATCCCTGGGTGGGGAAGATCCCCTGGAGGAGGAAACCTCTACACACTCTAGTATTCTTGCCTGGAGAATTCCATTGGGTTGCAAAGAGTCAGACATGACTGAACACATATGCAGTTAGCCATTGGTCAGTGAAAGAGTTGAGAAGATCTTATGGAAAAGTGGGCTCAAAATTGGTCTTCAAGAAGGGGCAGGAGTTGGATGGGTTATGAGGAAGGCATGAGGGAGGCAGGGACAGTGACCCAGCTGGCAACATTCATGGAGATGACAAGGGAACTGGTTTCAGGTCTTCATGCACCCAGGACTCCTGTTCCCTAAATGTCTGTTGAGTAGACTTGGCATCCCTGGGATAGACAATAGAATTAAAAATATAGTTAAATCTGACTCATAGAATACTGGAAATAACACATCATTTTGCTTATTTACATAATGAAACCAGGCAGTCTGACTTTTCACATATGTAGAAATCTGAACTTACATTGCAATCTCCTCCAAGTTCTCTGCTCCAACCATTGCAACAACATACTACAAGTTGTTAGGATCCACAACAGCTTCCCAGGTGGCTCAGATGGTAAAGAATCCACCTGCAATGCAGGAAATCTGGGTTTGATCCTCGGGTCAGGAAGATTCCCTGGAGAAGACAATGGCTACCCACTCTGATATTCTTGCTTGGGAAATCCCCTGGACAGAGGAGCCTGGCAGGCTATGGTCTGTGGGGTCTCAAAAAGTCAACTGAGCAACTAACACACACACACAGGATACACAATAGTTAGAACATTTCTCAAGAGAGTTATAAAGAGGGGAGTTTTCTGTTTGTTTTCAAATAGCTCTTGTTAGGGGTCTTGCAAAGGATAGTATCTACCAGTTAGCAATCTGACAACCCTCACTGAACACTTATACGCACAAACCCTTAGAAATAAATGTGAAACCTAAATCTATTCTTTTACCAAAACCTAGCATACACTCATCAAAGAAATCAACTCTTAGAAGCAAATAGAGGAAAGGCAAAGAATCATAGCTATAGTTATGTCACTATCGAATCACAAAAGGAGCCACAAAGAGGAAATGCAGGGAGCCATCAGAGATTGCTGCTGCTGCTGCTGCTGCTGCTGCTGCTGCTGAGTCGCTTCAGTCATGTCCGACTCTGTGTGACCCCATAGACGGCAGTCCACCAGGGTCCCCTGTCCCTGGGATTCTCCAGGCAAGAATACTGGAGTGGGGTGCCATTTCACTGACTAAAATATTGAAAGTATCTGTTCAAAGGCATTGGGGAGCTCCGAAGGTAGCAAGACTAGAGGGGCTAAAACCCTGGAGAGAAAGAAAACGTACTAATGAGTCTGACATCATACACTCCTTCTAATGAAACTGCTAATTTATAATCAATTTTTCAAAGTCTGAAAATCCAAGGAGAAAGTGGCAAAGTAAATGAGAAGTCACACAGACCTTGTGACAAGTCTCAAACACTGGAGAGTTAAAAATTAGAATCCAGGCTCATCAAGGCATGTAGCACTTGTGAGGCCAGGACCCCAGCAAGCAGGGATGCACAGAGAAGAGTGTCTGATATCTGCCACGCTTTTCCCTGTCATTTACTGATTTGTAAGCAGTGCCAGTCTTCCCAGGTGGCGCTAGTGGTAAAGAAACCGCCTGCCAATGCAGGAAACATAAGAGATGCAGGTTCAGTCCCTGAGTCAGGAAGACCCCCTGGAGGAGGGCATGGCAACCCACTCCAGTATTCTTGCCTGGAGAATCCCATGGACAAAGGAACCCAGTGGGCTGCAGTCCATAAGGTCACAAAGAGTTGGACACTACTGAAGCGACTTAGTACGCACGCACACAGCAGTGCCCACAGACTGAGAAGGTGTGCAGAGCAGTCAGTGGTCTCAGGGTGCCATGCAGACAAAAATTGGAGGTCAAGGGCTTACCCAGGCTTTCAGCTGGGATGCCTGAACGACTATATTAGGATATGAGTGAATCATGAATAGACCAACCCTCCTGAGAACTGAAACCAGATTCTAGTCAGCTCAAGGCAAGACAGGATTTAGATGACCTGCCCCTATTCTAGCTGCTTTCCAGAAGCAAAAATATCTCTCTGGAGAAAAACATCACCCAGAGCACCTGTAATTTTTCATATACATTGCCTGGCATTCAATAACTATTACCAGGCATACTAGGAAAGAAGTCCAAATAGCTTTAAAAAAATTATAGATAAAGGTCCACGGGAGATCCAGCTATTGGGGCTATCACATATGAAAGTTAAGATAACTGTGAATCGTAAGTTCAGTAAATAGATGACAGGATAAAAATTTCACCAGAGAAGTAAAATCTATTTAAAAAATCAAATGGATATTCTAGAACTGAAATATAATAGCTGAAATTAATAGCTCAACTATTGTTTAGTTGCTAAGTTGCGTCTGATTCTTTGTGACCCATGGACTGCAGCATGTCAGGCTCCTCTGTCCTTTACAATGTCCTGGAGTTTGCTCAGATTCATGTCCATTGAATCAGTGATGCTATCTAACCGTTTCATCCTTTGCTGCCCCTTTCTCCTTTTGCCTCCAATCTTTCCCAGCATCAAGGTCTTTTCCATGAGCTGACTCTTTACATCAGGTGGCCAAAGCACTGGAGCTTCAGCTTCAGCATCAGTCCTTCCAATGAATATTCAGGACTGATTTCCTTTAGGATGGACTGGTTTGACCTCCTTACAGACTGGTTTGATCTCCTTGCAGTCCAAGGGAATCTCAAGTGTCTTCTCCAGCACCACAGTTAAAAAGCAAAAATTCTGCTCACAGAAGAGTTATGGTCCAACTCTCACATCCGTACATGACTACTGAAAACACTATAGCTTTGACTATAGGGACCTTTGCTGGCAAACTGATCTCTTTGTTTTATAATATGCTGTCTAGGTTGGTCATAGCTTTCCTTCCAAGGAGCAAGTCTGTTTTAATTTCATGGCTGCAGTCACCGTCTGCAGTGATTTTCCAGTCCAAGAAAATAAAATCTGTCACTGCTTCCATTTTTTCCCCTTCTATTTGCCATGCAGTGATGGGACCAGGTGCTATGATCTTAGTTTTTTTCTAATGTTGAGTTTTAAACCAGTTTTTTCACTCCTCTTTCACCCTCATCAAGAGACTTTTTAGTTTCTGTTCACTTTCTGCATTAGTGTGGCATCATCTGCATATCTGAGGTAGTTGATATTTCTCCTGGGAATCTTGATTCCAGCTTGTGATTCATGCAGCTTGGCATTTCACATGCAGTATAGATGGTTTTAATGTTAGATTAAACCCAGAAGAAGAAGGGGATTCCTAGACTGGAAGACAAGTCAGTTCAGTTCAGTTCAGTCCCTCAGTTGTGTCCGACTCTTTTCGACTCCATGAATCGCAGCACACCAGGCCTCCCTGTCCATCACCAACTCCCATAGTTTACCCAAAATCATGTCCATCAAGCCGGTGATGTCATCCAGCCATCTCATCCTCTGTCATCCCCTTCTCCTCCTGCCCCCAATCCCTGCCAGCATCAGAGTCTTTTCCAATGAGTCAACTCTTCACATGAGGTGGCCAAAGTACTGGAGTTTCAGCTTCAGCAGCATTCCTTCCAAAGAAATCCCAGGGTTGATCTCCTTCAAATTGGACTGGTTGGATCTCCTTGCAGTCCAAGGAACTCTCAAGAGTCTTCTCCAACACCACAGTTCAAAAGCATCAATTCTTTGGCGCTCAGCTTTCTTCACAGTCCAACTCTCACATCCATACATGACCACAGGAAAAACCATAGCCTTGACTAGACGGACCTTAGTTGGCAAAGTAATGTCTCTGCTTTTCAATATGCTATCTAAGACAACTCAGTGGAAAACATCCAGTATGTATCAGAGAGAAGGAGGAAAAGAAAAGAATGGGAGATACAACAAGAAGCACAAATTATATGAGGCAGGTGAAAATGTCTTACATACATGTGATTGGAATGAGAAGAAAATGAGGCTGAAGCAATATCTGAAGAAATAGTGGCAAAGAACTGATGAAAGGCCTCAGTATGACTGACTAAAATTTTTCAAATTCACTCCTAAAAAAGTAACTCAAACATTTGTGTTGCATCAGAGTGTGTTTTAGACTGTGGGCCACAGCCAGCTCCACTCATCATTTGCGCTCAGTCTTTTCCATTCAGATCTCTGCAAAACAGAAGGTCTACAAAGGACTCAGCAGCGCACCAGTTGCCAAGTGAGCATAATGTAAACAAGAGAAAAAACAAAGGCTGGTTTTCTAAAGGTGACTTGAGAATTTCTGAGCAGATCGACCCAACAAAGTGATGGGTCTACAAGAGAAGATGAACTGGCTCAGAAAAAGTCCAGAGTTTCGTTTGAGACTTTACATAGATTACACATAGAATAAACATAAGAATAAAACACATGCAAACAATAAAATTGCATGCATTGTACACATACAATGAAAAATTTTAATAAAAACAGCAATAATTCAGTCCAGGAGCATCAGTTTTAGAAAGAAAGAGAAATGAAGATTTTTTAAATCATTTCATATAAATCATGTGAAGTCACATGGCTTTAAACAAAATGCAGAAAATTGTTTCCATTCTAAACTAATCTAATTAGTTATTATCCCATCATTTAACTCTCACAAAGCAATTAACTGTAAGAGCTCAATTCTTTTCTTCTTTACAATATCTACAAATTAGATCCCCCCCCAATCCTTTTTTAACAGTTTTATTGATGTTTGTGTTCTAACCCTCAGTCATGTCCGACTCTTTGCAACCCCATGGACTGTAGCCTGCCAGACTCCTGTATGGGATTCTCCTGGCAAAGATACTGGAATTTTATTGCAATTTAACTACTACAAAAAGAAAATTGCACATCGTGAACTTCCTGATATTCAAGCTGGTTTTAGAAAAGGCAGAGGAATCAGAGATCAAATTGCCAACATTCGCTGGATCATGGAAAAAGCAAGAGAGTTCCAGAAAAACATCTATTTCTGCTTTATTGACTATGCCAAAGCCTTTGACTGTGTGGATCACAAGAAACTTTGGAACATTCTGA
>SJYC01073537.1:0-12015 GCA_006408675.1 Madoqua kirkii
GTACTTTGGCCACCTCATGCGAAGAGTTGACTCATTGGAAAAGACTCTGATGCTGGGAGGGATTAGGGGCAGGAGGAGAAGGGGATGACCAAGGATGAGATGGCTGGATGGCATCACGGACTCGATGGATGTGAGTCTGAGTGAACTCTGAGAGATGGTGATGGACAAGGAGGCCTGGTGTGCTGCGATTCATGGGGTCGCAAAGAGTCAGACACGACTGAGCGACTGAACTGACTGAACTGAACTGAAATTGATACAATTTGATGAGTTTTAGACATGCATATACTCCCATGGTACAATAACCACAATCAAGGTGATCAACATGTCCATTACCTCCAAAAGCTTCCTTGTAGCCCTTTGTGGTTTTGGTTTTTGTTTATGGTAAGAACACTAAAGTGAAAGTCGAGTCGGACTCTTCGCCACCCCCGGGGCTGGATAGTCACTGGATTCTCCAGGCCAGAATTTGGGATCTTCCCGACCCAGGAATCAAACCAGGGTCTCAAACATGAGATTTCCCCTCTTAACGAATTTTGAAGCACACGGTCCTGTGTCGTTAACTAGGAGCACTGAGTTGCCTGGTGGATCTCTGGAACTCTTTCCTGGAGAATAGCCGAAGCTTTGTATCCACTGAACAGCCGCCGCCCATCTTCCCCAGCCCCCGGCCACCTCCACTCTACTTTGCTGCTTTTACGTGTTTGACTATCTTAGATTCCTCGTAAAGTGGAATCCTGCTTTCCTGGTGGCTCAGCTGGTAAAGCATCCGCACGCAAAGCGGGAGACCTGCATTCGATCTCTGGGTTGGGAAGATCCCTTGGAGATTGGAACGGCTGGCTATCCACTGTGGTAATTCTGGCCAGGAGAATCCCATGGACCGTATAGTCCATGGGGTTACATAGAGTCGAACACGACTGAGTGACTTTCACACACATGTAAGTGAAAGCATGCAGCACCTGTCCTTCTGAATCTGGCATATCTCACTTAAAACAGTGTCCAGGTTCATCAGCGTTGTCACAAATGGCAGGACGGCCGAGCAGCTTCCCATTGTGTGTGCGCCATGTTTTCTTTAGCCGTTCATCTGTTGATGGACATTTGGGTTGTCTCCATGTCTAATTCAGATTTTCGGAAAAGGACGCTGGTCCTCCTCTCCAGTTTCAGTACAGCTCTTCACTTTAATCCCAACTGAAGATAATAAGCATGCATAAGACTGAGAGCTGACAAGGTATTACCGATTTTCAGAACAACTGGGGCTATCCCCGCATTACGTCAGATGTGTCATGTAGAGCACCGTGGCTGTAGGAAGGCTACGTGAAGAAGATATGCACGTCCACAGTTTTTAGTCACGTGACCACTTTGTCACAAAACTTCTGTTTTTCTTGAGAAGATGAATAGAAATCAATGTTCTCAGCTTCTCCAGAGGATAGCCCAGTTTGTACACACTGTTGCCAAGTATCTGAAGACTGTTTTAATTTTAGAGAAAAACAGAATTTTGTTAACTTAACTCTTTCCTTTTTATCCCAAAGGGGAACATTCAGAGAGGACCGTTTCTGAGTACTCCATGTTTTCAACAGAGTTCAACACAGGTCATGCCAGCATGTCTTTTTTTTATTTTCCCAGAAAATACATTACTTCACCTATCCCCTGTGGAAAGGAAATTATGACTAAATACTTTGAATTCTTTCTTGAGCAAATAAGTTATATTTATAGGACGTGAAAGCCAAAATAAAGTGGTGCAGAATGAAACAAAGCTTCAGGACATTGGGACAGAAGAGGACCCGCCCCTACCTTTAGACCTTAACGCTGAGTGGCTGTGCAATCCCAATATGTTGGTTTCTGCCGTAGGTCAACATGCATTCAATGGCTTTTTCTAACACCAGGCATTGCAACTAATAATCTGCAACTAATAATCTGCTCCCCCTAGCCTGCTCTTAACACTTCAGTTCAGTTCAGTCGCTCAGCCGTGTCCAACTCTTTGCGACCCCATGAACTGCAGCACGCCAGGCCTCCCTGTCCATCACCAACTCCCAGAGTCCACCCAAACCCATGTCCACTGAGTCAGTGATACCATCCACCCATCTCATCCTGTGTTGTCCCCTTCCCTCTCCTGCCCTCAATCTTTCCCAGCATCAGGATCTTTTCAAATGAGTCAGCTCTTCACATCAGGTGGCCAAAGTATTGGCGTTTCAGTTTCAGCATCAGTCCTTCCAATGAACACCCAGGACTGATCTCCTTTAGGATGGACTCGTTGCATCTCCTTGCACTTCAGAGCATCAGACAAAAATTTCTAGGAAGAGACTGACTACTTTTATTGCAATGTTTTTAAAGAACAGATTAGTCACACCTTTCTCACTGCTTTTATGCTTGCATGGGACTTCTCTTGCTAGACTAGCAAGTTAGAAATCTAATTCTCAAAGTTAACTTTCTATAGATAGTCCCAACGTGGAATACTTTGGAGTTAAAAAAAGTATGGCCTCAGGAAAGGCTAAAATCTGCCCTAGAAGGAAGTGGGCACAAAAATTGGACCAAGCTGTACATACTATTTCTGGTTTCAGTGCCTTGAAAGCTTTTCAAGTCTTACTCTGTGACATTTACAGAGCGGTTTAATAGAATAGCCTTTTTGAAAGTGCCTTTCTTCAACTACAGTATCCATTTATACATCATCAGTGTATAATGATAGTTCAAGACTGATGCTAAAAATACGGCAAAGGAGAGAAACTGATTCTATGGGCTCAATGAAGCTGAGTTATCGAGGGAAACAGTCCTGGAGAGAATAAGATGTAGGGCTTCCCCACAGTGCTCAGACTTCTCTCCCTCCACAAAGTGAGATCCTAGATAAAATGGACTTTATACTGTTTTTTATGTGTCTGGACTTCAGGAAGTAAGTTAAGTCTCCAAGGACACATTTTTTTTTTAAGTTATTGAGCTGAAATCAGAGCAGGGAGTCACAAGTTCCAAACAGAGGCATCAGGTGCAACTGATGTGAAAGCAAATGATGATCCCACTCGTCAATAAAAATCTGAGACTTGCACCTGCTGCTAGGTGAAAAGATGACTTTGGGATTCCTGCATTGAGTCTGACCACCTGAAGACACTGCAGTATGCCAAATCCTAGTAGAACCAAATGCAGTCTTCTCTGGAGGGAAATCCCCAGTTTGGGCTCTCAGGATTCCCCAGTATAAAGATCAAACAAATTCAAGCTCACAACCTAAGATCAAATTTGCAAAGGAAAAACTACCATGAACGTGAGTTAACAGAAATAAATTTGGGTCCCCACACAAGGACTTCAGAGAGCAAGATCATCAAACATGGATAAATTCTGTGTTAAGTGTTTGAAAGAAGGAAATTTTGTTGTCAGTCGGTAAGTCATGTCCGATTCTTTGCAACCCCATGGACTGCAGCATGCCAGGCTTCACTGTCCTCCATTATCTCTCAGAGTTTGCTCAAACTCATGTCCACTGAGTCAGTGATGCTGTCTAACCATCTCATCCTCTGCTGCCCCCTTCTCCTCCTGCCTTCAATCTTTCCCAGCATCAGGGTCTTTTCAAATGAGTCAGTTCTTTGCATCAGGTGACCAAAGTATTAGAGCTTCAGTATCAGTCCTTCCAATGAATATTCAGGACTGATTTCCTTTAGAATTGACTGCTTTGATCTCCTTGTTGTACAAGGAACTCTCAAGAGTCTTTTCTAGCCCCACAGTTCAAGAGCACCAGTTCTTTCACACTCAGCCCTTTTTTATGGTCTAACTCTCACATCCATACGTGACCACTGGAAAAACCAGAGCTTTGACTAGATGGACCTTTGTTGGCACAGTGATGTCTCTGCTTTTAATACATTATCTGGGCTTGTCATAGCTTTCCTTCCAAGGAGCAAGTGTCTTTTAATTTCATGACGGTGGTCACTGTCTGCAGTGATTTTGGAGCCCAAGAAAATAAAAATGATTGTAAGACTTCAAAATATGTTTTTAACACAAAGGAAGAAAGAAAGCGTTAGGAAGGCAAGCGGTGAAAACCGCACTTAACTTCTGTGACTCATTTGTTGGACCATCAGACTTTCAGGTCTGGTCTCATCTCTTAGAAAGACTTACACATTCTCAAACACATGGATTACTAGACATCTCAAGAGTGACAGTGTTCCTCACATGTTGTTAATATTTCTGACTACCCACTCGTTAAAGCAGAGCCTTGAACACTGCTGGCCATGAGTTTCTCCTGAGTCTCCCTCCGTTGGTCTTTCATCTGATAGCAGGCTGCCTCTGAGAGGTGATCACCTAGGTGCAGGGGGAAAAAGCAAATGGGCTCAGTCGCTGCTTTGCACTCCACTGTCCTGTGACCGAGTCCTAAGAAATGCTGGTGGATCTTCACACACAAAAGCTGACACTTGAATGACTCCATGCCCTGGAATTTAGCAGCAGGTTCCTACAATTTATGGGAGAGGGGAAGCGTCAGGAGGGTTATTTATCCAAAAACATTTTGTAGGAACATTTTTTTTTCAGTCTATCAATCAGCCAACACCATTGGACATCTACTTGTCTCCAGCAATGCCCTGGGCACTATAAAGTAGTTCAAAGAAATGTCTAAGTCATGGCCCCGTGCAGCAGGCTCAAAGATTATCTGGGAGGGCGGATGGTGTACCAGTCAAGGTTCAGTGAGGAAAGCAAAGCCAGGTTTTAGGGATAGGGCATTGAATGTGAATCAGACCTCACATTAGAGGTCTGATTAGACTTCCCTGGTGGTTCAGACAGTAGAGTGTCTGCCTGCAATGTGGGAAACCCGGGTTCCATCCCTGGGAAGATCTCCTGCAGAAGGAAATGGCAACCCGCTCCAGTATTCTTGCCTGGAGAGTCCCGTGGACAGAGGAGCCTGGTGGGCTACCATCTCTGAGGTTGCAAAGAGTCAGACATGACTGAGTGACTTCACTTCAGACCTCACATAAATCTTGGAGTGGCTTAAGAAGTGAAGACTTGGAAGGCAAAGTCTGAAGGATCAGAGAAGAATCACTCACTAGGCCACCTGTGGCTCTAACAGAAAAGTCGGAGCTTGTGGGGAAATCTGAGAAGCTGGGGTGGGCAGCCCCCAAGTGAGACAATACAGGGGTCTTATGGAGAGGATTTGGGGCATGCCTCTGGCTTCTACCCCTGAGGGTCTATGGCCTGATACTGGGCTTGGACCCACTATGGTCAGCCAAGCCAGCAGCTGGCCAGACGAGCTGGACACAGAGCAGAGAGGACCTGGGACAAGCTGGGAGCCGCTGGGCAGCTCTGAGTCCATCCATCGCTAGACGTGACCCCCAGGAACTTCTGTGAGTGATGGTCACACTTCACTCCCGCCTTCCAGGGCTCACACAAATCGCTTTCAGTTCAGTTCCATTCAGTTACTCAGTCGTGTCTGACTCTGCGACCCCATGAACCACAGCACACCAGGCTTCCCTGTCCATCACCAACTCCCAGAGTTTACCCAAACTCACGTCCATTGAGTTGATGATGCCATCCAAATGTCAATTCCAAATCTCTTTGGCCAACTCTAACCCAGGGAAGGAAATGTAAGGAATCGCAGTGCACCCAGCTTGACCACGTTGGCTCAGAACAACCTAGCACAGCTGGCAATGGAGAACAGTTCCTGAGTGAAGAGCATAGCCTGAAGAAGACAGAAAAGGTGGGCAGAGTCTATGAAGGAGGCACGGCGCTCACCGAGGTTCAAGGAAAGATACGATTAGAATGTGGGGAAAGGAGAGAACAAGCAAAGCAGCTCAGTTCAGTCGCTCAGTTCAGCTGTGTCCAACTCTTTGCAACCCCATGGACTACAGCATGCCAGGCTTCCCTGTTCATCACCAACTCCCTGAGTCCACCCAAACCCATGTCCATTGAGTCAGTGATGCCATCCAACCATCTCATCCTCTGTTGTCCCCTTCTCCTCCTGCCCTCAATCTTTCCCAGTATCAGGGTCTTTTCCAATAAGTCGGTTCTTCGCATCAGGTGGCCAAAGTGTTGGAGTTTCAGCTTCAGCATCAGTCCTTCCAAAGAATATTCAGGTTGATTTCCTTTCAGATGGACTGGTTGCATCTCCTTGCAGTCCAAGGGACTCTCAAGAGTCTTCTCCAGCACCACAATTCAAAAGCATCAATTCTTCGGTGCTCAGCTTTCTTTATGGGCCAACTTTCACATCCATACATGACTACTGGAAAACCAACATGGCTGCTTTTTAATTTCAGTGTTGGTCCAGGATGTATACAGCCTCTTCAGAACACTGACGGAACCATGGGCTCCTGAGCTGGGGTGTGACGTGGGGACACAGAGACAAACGAAGAGCATCATCTGGCACTTGACTCTGTCCTGGGGGGAGAATGAGCCAGGGTCCTGCTGCCCAGATCTGGAGAAACGCGTCTGTCCCGAGGCCTCATCTTCGCATCCCACTGCTTCTGTTGTCTTCTCGGCTACTACTTGGCAGGCCTACCCAAAAAGGGAAGTCTGCTTCGAGAATAATGAATTCTGTCTGGCTGCTTTTTAAGAGCAAATTTTAAAATAAAGACGGCATTGAAAGCAAGTAGTGTTTTGTTCTCTGGTGACCTCAGTGAGGTGCCTGCCAGCACCAGGGCCCAATAGCCTGGATTACAGGTCCAATGAGCCGGTGGCCCAGAGCACAGAGTGAACAGTGCAGGGAAGGGCCCCCGAGCTGTGAGCTTGCACCACGGCAGGAGGAAGAGCGGCCACTTCCTGAAGGGTCCCACCAGGGAGGGGTGGCCCTGGGCCCCTCACAGGGGAGTGGGGTGGGGAGATGCTTAAAGGGTGCCTGGTTGTAGCCAATGAAGACACGGGCTCCACAAAGATGAACTTCAAATCTAAACCTGTTGCCGTGTACCCCAAAACCTCAGGAGCCTTCAGAGAGCCAAAGAGTAACACAGGAGCATAAGATGCCTCTGGTCCCATCGCCTGTAAACTGTGTCTCCTCATTTCAGGAGAAGATTTGCAAGCAAGCGTTCTCCGGCGGGTTCCTTGGGAACAACAGCAGATGTTTTCGAAGCTATCTGTTCATTATTTTCAGGTCCTCTCCGCCAGATTGTCAACATTTCAATCAACTCTTCACCTTGCCAACTCCACGTTGTATGTTACTGTATGCGTGGCAGAATATTTTGATTGGGATGCTATATTGCTAGCTGGGAACATTAATGTTAACAGGCTTAAAATTTTTTTTTAATTGAAGAATAATTGCTTTATAGAATTTTGTTGTTTTCTGTTAAACCTCAACATGAATCAGCCATAAGTATACATATATCCCCTCCCTTTTGAACCTCCCTCCCATCTCCCACCCCATCCCACTCCTCTGGATTGATACAGAGCCCCTGTTTGAGTTTCCTGAGCCACACAGCAAATTCCCACTGGCGATCTAGTTTACACGCGGCATGTAAGTTTCCATGTCACTCTCTCCATGCATCTCGCCCCCTCCTCCCCTCTCCCCATGTCCACAAGTCTATTCTCTGTTTCTCCATTGCTGCCCTGAAAATTAATTCTTCAGTACCATCTTTCTAGACTCCATATATATGCGTTAGCATATGATGTTTCTCTTTCTCTTTCTGACTCACTTCACTCTGTATAATAGGTTCTAATGTTAACAGACTTTTTAAATGGCATTGAGGAGTACTGAGGTGCTTTCTGTCCCATTAGGTCACTAAGTGAGTGTTAGCTCAGTCATGTCTGACTGTTTGTGACCCCATCCATGGACTGTGGCCCACAAGGCTCCTCCATCCATGGGATTCTCCAGCAAGAATACTGGAGTGGGTTGCCATTCCCTTCTCCAGGGGTATCTTCCCAACCTAGGGATCAAACCCAGGTCTCGCAGCATTGCAGGCGGATCCTTTACTTCTGTGCCACCTGGGAAGGGTGAGAAGGTGCCAATTCACATTTTCTCAGTTTACATCTACTCAGTGGGGTGGTTCCTTCACCTACCGCTGGAATGAAGGCACCCCCTCCCTGGAGAGGTCATTTGCCTGAAGCTGTCACTGTGTTCACGAGGGGCTCTTCTCCAACCCCCATCGCAGGGGGACGAGTGCAGGAGGATAATGAATGTCTTAGATGAAGGGAGTTGATGGAGACGGGGAAGCCAAGGCCACAGGTTTTGACCACCTGGAAGGGCAGCCTCCCACCTGGCCCTTCCCCCTTGGCCTCACTGCGTTCTCCACACCCCTCTGTGTCCAGCCAGCCCCACCCACTCTCCAAGCTGCTGCAATTATATCTTTCCAGTGCAGGAGGGTGGGGGGAGGAGGGGTTGTTACTTTCCCGCTGACAACCACCCTCCGGCTTCCTCTGTCTGGTCTAAAAGCTTTTTCAGGCTTCCAGCCCCCTCTTCCCAGCCCCCCTCCCAGGCCTGAACCTCCTTAGGTTCTTCCCTGCTGTCACAGCAACACCCCCTCTCCCCCATCCCTCACACATCCTCCCACCCTGAGACTGTACCTGTTTTTCCCACTGTGGTTTATTTAGAGCCGAGTACAATGCCCGCCATGCTGAAAGGGCTCAATGATCACTTGCTGAGTGAGTAAATGAGTAAATGGACAAATGGTGTGACTGAGATTTCTACATCCTGCTCCACTCGTGCCCCTGGGTGCACAAGGAGGCCCCAGGCCTGGCCATTCCTTCCTGGACTCGGGCCTGGTGTCTGTGGTTATGTTAGATCCACCCACCAGCAGGAAATGTGCCCCTTCATTTCCACCCGCAGCAAAAAGCATAGCCCCTTCATTTCCACCCGCAGCAAAAAGCATAAGCGATCTCTACACTCTGGAACTCCAGAAGCTCCAAGGAACTCCAGCTTCTAACCCGACCACCCTGCTCCCCTTGTTGAAGTTGACAGCACTGGACCTGGAAGGTCCCCCTGTGGTGTTTCCCCTTTGTTTCTCCCGCCCTTGTTTACTGATGAGCAAAAGACCCGGCACAGTCTCAGAGGAAGGAACTAGATAGTCTGGTCTAAAATCCTAGGATATTCTAGAATTCCCAGAAGTTTTGCTGCTGTGAAATGAAATTATTTTCTGCTCTACTGCCAATCCACAAGCCTTTTCCAAATACAAATTTCTGAGCCCAGGTGAAACAAAGCCAGCTAATTGGAAGCCATCAGCTACTTCCTCCCGGCGAGTGCTGAGGAGCTGGAGGTTCGTGAGAGGCAGCCGTGCGCCACGTCCACCATCTCTTACGGTAAACAAGGAATTAGGATGTGAACCATAAAGAAATCGGGACTGGCCCCAGATAGCTAGATGCATATGAAAGAAATGATTTCAGCAAGCCCGGATGCCTGCATCTTCCCATAGATAGAAGATTGCTAAATCTCTTCCTGTGAGAGATTTAGTTTTTCTTAATCAACAGTAATCTTTTCATATTCAGATTACCTGCCCCTTGCTGCAACCTTGTTTATAGCCTGGCTTCTCACCTGCCTCCTTGGGGTCAGCTCTCTGAGGGTCTTCTGAGGTATTGTCTCCCGGGATCAAGTCCTAACATTCTCACGGAATAAAATCTAACTTTTAACTTTTAGGTCGTGGGTATTTATTTTTCAGTCCACACTTCGTATGCAGTGGCGATCTCTCTCACGCGGTCAGCATCGTCCACCTCCCATTCTCTGGGTCAGAGCTTCAGATCCCAGGAGAGGGTTATTCTTCTTTTCCAAGGACTTCTTCACCGTCAGCTCTGATTTCAGAATGACTTTGAGACATAACAAGATTTAAACCGATATTGATAGAGTCTAACCAAGCAATGCTTCCGCCAGCTCTCCTGCAGAAACAATGTTTCCTCCATTTCCACTTTAAATATCTCATTTCTGAAGCAGTCCCATAGGAAAATTTGACACTTGTGTTCATAGGTGTGTCTGAACACACACCTGAATAATCTGAGTATCTCTTCCAAGGGACTCCACGTTTGAGGGGTAAAATCTAACTGAGGAAGAGGGATTCTCAATGACCACAGTAAGTGAGTAAATGATCTGAGGACCACGAAAGGAGTAAGTAGAATTTTGAGCCACGAGATAAGGGAAAGGAATTTACTGTTAAAAATATGCACAGAAAGGTGTGTCTTAATAATAACGCTGTTCCAAAATGAAATTCGTCTAATATAAACAGCCTGAGATGTTTTCACATGCAATAACAAAATGAAGATTATTGGCCCCTATAGCTCCTTCGGGATTATTTGTCTGTGAGCAGCATATGAAGAAACCTTTGGAACCACATCCATATAACAGAAAACATCTGTTTGGGCATCTTTCAATTATAATATGTTACAGACAAGAAAAGACTGGGATTCAGAAATACCAGTCTGACATATAAACTGGCCATTCCTGATTTAAACATTTCATAGACTTCCTTGGCAGAAACAGTTATGATGATTCTTTAAATTTTCCTCTTTTGCAATTCTTAAAAAATTTGTCTCCCCATCCTCCTATGTGGTAAATAAAGTAACTAGCGTGCTTGCATGCCCAGTTGCATCCAACTCTTTGTGACCCCATGGACTGCAGCTTGCCAGGCTCCTCTGTCCGTTGAAATTTCCAGGCAAGAATACTGGAGTGGGTTGCCATTTCCTCCTCCAAGGGACCTTCCCGACCCAGGGATGGAACCCGAGCCTCTTGCGTCTCCTGTATTGGCAGGCAGATTCTACCACTGCGCCACCTAGGAAGCCAAGATAAAGTAACCAAACAAAGACATATAAACAAAGAGTAATCAAGAGGTTCAAAAACACTTCCTTATGAATATGTAATAAGAGGGAGGAAATAGGACAACCTGGACAGACATAGTTGGAAAATCTTAGTCATATAATGTGAGTCACTGATTTTCATTTCTCAGGTGGAGGATGGCAGGCAGTTAAGGGGGAAAGAGCTGCATCTTCCAACTTTTAAAAAATGTCTGTGATCCCACAAGGCTTTCCAATGCTGTGTTCTCTTCTCCTTCACAGCAAACCAAGCTTCCAGCCATATTTTCATCAGGATGACACCGGCACTTGGGCTCCAGAAGCTAGACTCTTCCCTGAAGTCTTCCGGGAGTCACCAGGGGTGTCCTGATGGGTAAATATGATGCCTATAATACATAAGGGGCTTCCCTGGTGGCTCAGATGGTTAAGCAACCTGGGTTCAACCCCTGGGTTAGGAAGATCCACTGGAGAAGGGAAAGGCAACGCACTCTAATATTCTTTCCTGGAGAATTCCATGGATAGAAGGACCCCGGCAGGATACAGTCGATGGGGTTGCAAAGAGTCAGACATAACTGAGGGACTAACATTAGGACTTTCCCTGACGCTCCAAATACTCTTCACCTTGGCAGTTGATTCTTCTTCTTCTCCACGCTATTTGCTATTTGCACAAACTGATGGTCCCTAAAGCTATGTCCTGTGACAGCAGCTACCAGCCCCAGCGTGTTTGTAAGCCTGTTCCATTGCCAGCTTCTCCACCTGGGTCCAGGCCCTCGTCTTTCTCACCTGGACCACTGCATCCATCTGCTCATTGGCCTCCCCCACTCTAGGTCGGCATCTCCACCACATCCCACCTCCTAATCATTCCCCGAGTGTAGCCAGGATGGCCAGCCTACATGGCTTTTTTTTTCCCTTTCTTAAAATCTTCCAGTGGTGCCTCCTGGCCCTCAAGATAAAGCCCAAACTCCTCAGCTTGCCCCTCCCAGTCTGGGCCATCCTGGCATGCCCTGCCTCCTGTCCTGCCTACTCTTACAACCATCCAACTGCGCCCAGCGGTGAGTAACCGAGGGCTCAGTCCCAATTCAGTTTGTTTCCACTGTCCAAGACGCCCCTTCCCTTTCATCACCTACTGATGCAGGCTGATCCTCTAAGCCTCAGACTCAGTTCAGTTCAGTCGCTCAGTTGTATCTGACGCTTTGCAACCCCATGAATCGCAGCACGCCAGGCCTCCCTATCTATCACCATATCCCGGAGTTCATTCAGATTCACTTCCATTGAGTTAGTGATGCCATCCAGCCATCTCATCCTCTGTCAGCCCCTTCTCCTCCTGCCCCCAATCCCTCCCAGCATCAGAGTCTTTTCCAATGAGTC
>SJYC01073538.1:0-12556 GCA_006408675.1 Madoqua kirkii
CGGACATGACTGAGCAACTGCACTTAACTGATGGGGACAGCAGACAGAGCCTACATTCCAGGGTCAGGGGTGGGGGATGAGCAGTCTTTGTGCGCCCAGGTCCAGTTCTCAGGTCAACAACAGTCACTTCCTTCCAATTACCTCCTCCAGCAGGAAGTCAGAGTTCACAACTGCAAATGATCAGGCCCCCACTGCAATGAACAATAGGCACCAAGCCAGGGGTCATGGTACTCACCACATAGCTGTGAGTTCACACTTGCCCTGAAACAAAAATTATTTCCCAGTGATGTGTGTATGTGTGTGTGTGCGTGCACGCACAGGAATTCTTGGATCCAAGCAGTACTTGGTGCTATATAAAATATGGCTCAGAGAACATTAAAGTCTTCAGTTATTAGATTGGGAGACTCTTTCCAAAAGAACATGTTCCCAAATATCACCAATTTTCATAAAGAGAGAGAACTGTTCTGGGAATTGATGAAATTCTCAGTAAGGGTAATGTTTAGATGAATGTTCTAATATCAACCCTGCCCAATATGCTCTCAAGAACAACATGGCAAGAAAACATAGATAAGCCATCAACAAATAAGAAGATATTTCTTCATCCTCAAAAAGAAAAAGAGGGATATGATTGCTTTTGAACTTGGGTATTCTAACCAGTCCAGGGTGCATCAAGTTCTGTGAAGGTGATTTGTAGCTGGTGATGACAAGTGGAGAAGAGAAGGAATGTTGATTGAAGAAGAAATCGAAAAAAAAAAAAAAGTGATTCCCCTCAGGAGCAAGATCGTGTGATGAACTGTTGTTTCCCCATAAGCATATATTTTCCTTCCTTAGACCAGGGAGTAGGAGGATCTGCTTCCCACCAGCCTGGTCGAGGCTGGGTCGGGAGGTGCAGCTCTGGCCTTTGGTTTGAGGAGTCCAGAGATCAGGTGAGCGCACACTTCCAGCACAGGAGGAGGGTGGCACAACCACCAGTGCAGGGGAAGAGCAGAGAAGCAAGCATGAAAAGTGGAAAAGAGTGTCAGTCACTCAGCTGTGTCCGACTCTGCGACTCCATGGACGGTAGCTCGCCAGGCTGCTCTATCCATGGAATTCTCCAGGCAAGAGTACTGGAGTGGGTTGCCATTTCCTTATCCAGGGGATCTTCTTGACCCAAGGATCAAACCCAGCCTTCCTGCATTGCAGGTGGACTCTTAACCATCTGAGCAGGGGAGCCCTTGAAGAAGGGTTTCATGTCCCTTAATGCCTGGACTGTAAGCCGAATTGAGAAAAACCTCAGCTTTTAGTTCACACCTTGCAGAGAATGCAGGGACAAAGCAAGGGGCAAACCCAGTAGTCGCCCTGGAAGAACGAAATGAAGATGCCACCTGGACTGGCCTTCCAGCATGCCCACGGAGGAGGGGGGACTCTGCAAGTGCGGCACCTCACCTGACCTCTGGGGCCTTACAGCTGTCAGTAAAAGGACGGCCACTCTCGCACACGCACCAAAGCCCTGGATGAAGTCATTGTTATTATGCTCATTTTCAAAGGGAACATTTCCTCTCTAGAGTGGGGATCTTTGCCAAACTGCTTGGTTACCAAGTATGTGTTTGCAGTTGTATTTACAAATTCAGCCCTTCCCTCCTCTGTTTCAATCACCAGGAACCCCATTGATTTACGTCCCAATGCCTGGCTTTGAGACCCGCTGCCAGCAGAGCTCCTTTCTAACAGCTGCACCAACAGGGCTGTTCCCCCAGTACAGCCAGCGTCATGTTCAGAGGCCAAGTTCACTCACCTCTAGCTGTGCATCCATCACCTCACTCCCTCCGTGTCCCCAGTCGATGGTGTTGAGCGGCTGCTGCACCAGCCACTCTGCTGGGCACGAGGGCACCTGGACAATGCATGGTAAAACTCTTACGGCATATGAGGCTCAACTCCAGGGACTTGACATATCCTGACATATATGTAACCCTCACAATAGCCCTAGGGAGAAGACGTGAATGTTCCCATTTTAGAGAAGAGCAAATAGAGGCACAGAGCACTGTAAGTACCGTGGCCAGTGTCACAGTATGACCAAGTGTTGGAGCCACTGTTTGACCCAAGAATTCTGCCAACAGAGCTCCTACACTATAATAAGGCCTCAGGATTCAGCAGCAGGATCAGGACACTCTTGCAGGTCGCCAGTGTTGGGCAGCAGGCTGGGTGATGTCCCTGAGGAGGACTCGGGGAACCACAGGGCACTGGAGGGTGTCTGACTTTACCTGGGGTCCTCTGCACTGAAGACACAATGTCCGCAATTTCTCTCACTGGCCTTGGAGCCCCAACACCATTAAGGCAACATCTCAAATGTTCACCTCAGGGCTTCAAGACCAACCTAAGACATAAAGGCATGGGTGAATGAAAGGTGGCTGGCAGTGTGTGTGGACATAGCATCCACGGGGCTGATGCCCCTGTGGGCTGGTTCAGTGCCTCCACAGCTCCCTTCCTGTGGCAGTAGAGGGCATGTGTCATCTGAAAGGAGCGTTGTTTAAGGCTGTGGCCCTGGACAGTTCATTGCCTCCGAGGAGCTGCCAGGCCTGGCTCCCTTAGCACGTGGGACTTTCTCCTTAGCCTGTTTCGGGGCCATTGCTCTCCACTTGCCCTCTGGACCACAGGGTCTGCTGCTGCTGTGGACACACAGACCTTCACTCACAGACATTCCTCAACACCCACCATGTGCCAGGCACGGGTCCAGGCACTGGCAATACTGCAGTGAATGAACAGGAGGATAATGGCCCTCGTGGAGGTAGTGGAGGACAGATAACAGAATGAGTGCGTGCGTGCTCAGTTGCTTCAGTCGTGTCCAGCTCTTTGCAACCCTATGGACTGTAGCCTGCCAGGCTCCTCTGTCCATGGGATTCTCCAGGCAAGAATATTGGAGTGGGTTGTCATTTTCCTCTCCAAAAGGAGGGAGTGAGGCATGCAAATAACCAGGGCAAGTATTCTACACATCCTTCGTGGAAAGGTCCTGAGGTAGGCATGCATCTGACCCACCAAATGTTCCAAGGCTGATGGAGGACCATCCCATTGTCCCCTGAAAGAACAGGGGTGGGGGTGATTAGGGGAGCAGGGCTCATAAACAAATAAAATTCAAATAAAACAACCTCTTGCCTAGCTTAGCTAAAAGTCAATCTCTCTGTGGTCAGCTGAGACTTCTAATTTTGTTAGCTGGTTTTGTTTTGTTGCTATTCAGTCACTCAGTTGTGTCTGACTCTTTGTGACCCCATGGACTGCAGCACTCCAGGTTTCCCTGTCCATCACTAACTTCCAGAGCTTGCTCAAACTCAAGTCCATGGAGTCAATGATGCCATCCAGCCATCTCATCCTCTGTTGTCCCCTTTTTCTCCTGCCTTCAATCTTTCCCAGCATCATGGTCTTTTCCAGTGAGTTAGTTCTTCCCATCAGGTGGCCAAAGTATTGGAGTTTCAGCTTCAGCATCAGTCCTTCCAATGAATATTCAGGGTTGATTTCCTCTAGGTTTTGTTTTAATCTTGTTTAATAGTTTATCTTCAAACTGCCTGCCTGGGGCTATGTAGTCCTATCTATAGAGTCAGAAATAACAGAGTTTTCAAGTTAGAAAGGCTGTTTGAGATCCCTCAGGCTGTTTCCCATTTTACAGATGACAATGCCAAGGTCCAAGGAGGTTTGATCGCAAGTTCAAGTTCCCTCTTCTACCTGTGTAGAAGTGAAGTGAAGTCAATCAGTTGTATCCGACTCTTTGTGACCCCATGGACTGTAGCCTACCAGGCTCTTCCCTCCATGGGATTTTCCAGGCAAGAATACTGGAGTGGTTGCCATTTCCTTCTCCAGGAGATCTTCCCAACCCAGGGATTGAACCCGAGTGTCCCACATTGTAAGCAGTTGCTTTACCATCTGAGCCACCACATTTGTAGAGCAGGTGTTAAAAATGCCTCTGCTGTCTCTTAGCCTGAACTACTACTGCCAAACCCTCAGGATTCTCTTCTCTAATGTCATAGCTATTTCTGTACTAAACATAACAGGCGCAGAGATAAAATTTCTAAAAATTCTAAACTCGATTCAGTAGTTTTAATCAAAGCATCCTATGCTCTTCTGCCTTCTTGGTTTCTCTGCTTGCTTCTGTGACTCCCTCACCATCATATTTTTTTTTACTGCCTTTTATTTTCATTTCTACATAAAAGAATCCCATATACTTCTAAATGTGCCTTCTGTGTTCAGTGGCATCTGTTTCTAACCATCTTATTACCTGACAGTCCACAGTGTAAACTCTGGACTGCCGTGTGTCTCAAGGGGGCATATGGCACCAAGTTTTCTAGAGATTTGAAGAAAGTGCTGAGTTGAGAATAGAGTAATTATGATTGTGCTTAGTCGCTCAGTCATGTCCGACTCTTCACAACCCCATGGACTGTAGTCCACCAGGGTCCTCTGTCCATGGGATTCTCCATGCAAGAATACTAGAATGAGTAGTCATTTCCTTCTCCAGGGGATCTTCTTGACCCAGGAATCAAACCTACGTCTTCTGTGGCTCCTGCATTGGAGGCAGATTCTTTATAGTTTGAACTCTTAGGGAAACCCGTAATTATGATTATACATGCTTTATTCACCTTCATGTTCATTTGCTAAGGATAGTGTTGAAATAAAATCTTCCAGGATAGAAAGTTGCCTGTGATTGAAACTTTGGCATCAACCTTTTGAAGGGCCCTCTCCCAGAACTCACAGATGTATGCACTTTTCTTATACATACATACATACATACATACATATATTTAGAGAGAGAGAGAGACTGTTCTAGGTGTTAGTTGCATAGGTCTAGTTTCCTGGCCAGGGATCAAACCCAGGCCCCCTATGTTGGACCTATCTATAGAGTCAGAAATAACAGAGTTTTCAAGTTAGAAAGGCTGTTTGAGATCCCTCAGGCTGTTTCCCATTTTACAGATGACAATGCCAAGGTCCAAGGAGGTTTGATCGCAAGTTCAAGTTCCCTCTTCTACCTGTGTAGAAGTGAAGTGAAGTCAATCAGTTGTATCCGACTCTTTGTGACCCCATGGACTGTAGCCTACCAGGCTCTTCCCTCCATGGGATTTTCCAGGCAAGAATACTGGAGTGGTTGCCATTTCCTTCTCCAGGAGATCTTCCCAACCCAGGGATTGAACCCGAGTGTCCCACATTGTAAGCAGTTGCTTTACCATCTGAGCCACCACATTTGTAGAGCAGGTGTTAAAAATGCCTCTGCTGTCTCTTAGCCTGAACTACTAATGCCAAACCCTCAGGATTCTCTTCTCTAATGTCATAGCTATTTCTGTACTAAACATAACAGGCGCAGAGATAAAATTTCTAAAAATTCTAAACTCGATTCAGTAGTTTTAATCAAAGCATCCTATGCTCTTCTGCCTTCTTGGTTTCTCTGCTTGCTTCTGTGACTCCCTCACCATCATATTTTTTTTTTTACTGCCTTTTATTTTCATTTCTACATAAAAGAATCCCATATACTTCTAAATGTGCCTTCTGTGTTCAGTGGCATCTGTTTCTAACCATCTTATTACCTGACAGTCCACAGTGTAAACTCTGGACTGCCGTGTGTCTCAAGGGGGCATATGGCACCAAGTTTTCTAGAGATTTGAAGAAAGTGCTGAGTTGAGAATAGAGTAATTATGATTGTGCTTAGTCGCTCAGTCATGTCCGACTCTTCACAACCCCATGGACTGTAGTCCACCAGGGTCCTCTGTCCATGGGATTCTCCATGCAAGAATACTAGAATGAGTAGTCATTTCCTTCTCCAGGGGATCTTCTTGACCCAGGAATCAAACCTACGTCTTCTGTGGCTCCTGCATTGGAGGCAGATTCTTTATAGTTTGAACTCTTAGGGAAACCCGTAATTATGATTATACATGCTTTATTCACCTTCATGTTCATTTGCTAAGGATAGTGTTGAAATAAAATCTTCCAGGATAGAAAGTTGCCTGTGATTGAAACTTTGGCATCAACCTTTTGAAGGGCCCTCTCCCAGAACTCACAGATGTATGCACTTTTCTTATACATACATACATACATACATACATATATTTAGAGAGAGAGAGAGACTGTTCTAGGTGTTAGTTGCATAGGTCTAGTTTCCTGGCAGGGATCAAACCCAGGCCCCCTATGTTGGGAGCACAGTGTCATAGCCACTGGACTACCAGGGAAGTCCCTGAAATTTTCTGCTTGGGTAACTAATCACATATAATTTGGTAAAGCAAGTGCAGACCAAAAAAGAGAGAGAGATCTGAAGATTTAAAGCCTTCTTTTATTTGTCCCCACTGCCAACAACTCCAGAGGAGGCTAGTCTTGTCACTGGGGTTCTTTTGTTAAGGGCAGAAAGAACACTTCTTCCTTTGTAAGCAGTAACGTAAAAGCCAGCTCTTTATTACCTTGAGTGACTCCTAAGTGTCCTACAGCTGTGTCCTTTTATTTGTTCTGAAGTCTCAGAAGAGGCACGATGAACTCGTGCCAAGAGAGTGGGGGTGGTGAGGGAGGGGGGACTCGAGGAAGGTGTCCAGAAGGAGCTGAGCCTTGAACTGCCCCCTCCCCACCCCCGGCAAAGAGGCAAGGAGCAGAGGATGGGCTTTCCAAGCAGAAGCAGCTGTGGGGGGGTTGCGGAGGAGGCTGTGTGTTAGGGGGCCGCCCAGGTTAGGTGGATGCAGCCCAGGGTGGGCTTTTCATAAGCAAAGGGACCGCCTGTAGCATGAGGTCCTCATTTGGGGTCTAGAGAGTAAGTTTTTGGAAATTTTTGTTATTGTCTTGAAACTGTGTCTGTTTATTTTTCATAAACTTTTCAAAGACACATGTGACCCCTCGGTAGTTTTAAATCAACTGCTGGAGAGGATGAGAGCCACAGGAGGGATTTTAAGGACAAGAGCAAACTGGTCATGTTTTTGCAGGTCTCTGTAATGAGAACGTGGAGAATGGATGCCAGGGGAGCCAGGTGGGCAGCACAGAACTAGTGAGAAGTGTGATGAGGGAGCCTAGGGGGAGGGGATGGTGGGCACTGAGCCAGATGCCTCCTGCAGGGCAGGGGTACCATGGAAGAGTTTAGAACCTTCAACGGGTAGAGGAGGTGGGAAAAGAGAAGAATCTGATGGGAGGCCCTAGATTTCAAGCATAGGTAATGACATGATATTATCAACAAACAAGGCAGGGAAACCACTGTGAAGTGAAGGTGATGGATTCAGCCTTAGATACTTAATACTTGAGCTTCCCATGGCAAAGATGCTCAGAGATGGTTAGAAACACATCCAAAGCTGTGGGGTGATCAGACATAGATAGAAAATATCATTAACATGCATTTAGGTGTCAAAGGTCCATCTAGTCAAAGCTATGGTTTTTCCAGTAGTCATCTATGGATGTGAGAGCTGGGCCACAAAGAAAGCTGAACACTGAAGAATTGATGCTTTTGAACTGTGGTGCTGGAGAAGACTCTTGAGAGTCCCATGGACTGCAAAATCAAACCAGTCAATCCTAAAGGAAATCAACCCTGATCATTGATTGAAAGGACTGATGCTGAGGCTGAAGCTCCAATACTTTGGCCACCTGATATGAAGAGCTGACTCATGGAAAAAACCTTGATGCTGGGAAAGATTGAAGGCAGGAGGAGAAGGGAACAACAAAGGCAGATGGCTGTCACGCTGCAGTCCATGGGGTCGCAAAGAGTTGGACAGAACTTGTTGACTGAACAACAACAAGGTGACAGTTATAATCATGAAATAATCGATCTTATCTGCAGAGAAAACGAGGCAGGAGGATGGAGACAGGCAGGAGACAGAAGCCTGTGACACGTCAACATTTAAAGAGGGAAGAGAAGGGCAAGACATGAAGGAGGCAGAGGAAACGACTCACGGAGGGTGAAGGAGGATCACAGGGTACACAGGTCAGTAAGACAAGCCCTAGGAGCCATTCACTGGACTTTGCAAGTAGAACACTATTGGTTACCTGAGCTGCAACAACTCCACTCCCTTGATCTAGATGGAAGAAAAATGGTTACTGATTTTAAATGTTTAAAAAGTGACGAAGAAGAAACAACTAGTGCACTGGTCCATTCAGGATGCTGTAACAAAATACCACAGACTGGGTGACTTATAAACAGAAATCTACTTCTCACAGTTCTGGAGGCTGGAAGCCCAAAGATTTATAGTCTGGTGAGAGTACACTATATCAATATATCAATATGTATCAATATATCAATAACCTCAGATATGTAGATGACACCGCCCTTATGGCAGAAAGTGAAGAGAAACTAAAAAGCCTCTTGATGAAAGTGAAAGAGGAGAGCGAAAAAGTTGGCTTAAAGCTCAAAGATCATGGCATCCGGTCCCATCACTTCATGGTAAATAGATGGGTAAACAGTGGAAACAGTGTCAGACTTTATTTGGGGGGCTCCAAAATCACTGCGGATGGTGACTGCAGCCATGAAATTAAAAGACGCTTACTTCTTGGAAGAAAAATTATGACCAACCTAGATAGAATATACAAAAGCAGAGACATTACTTTGCCAACTAAGGTCCACCTAGTCAAGGCTATGGTTTTTCCTGTGGTCATGTATGGATGTGAGAGTTGGACTGTGAAGAAGGCTGAGCGCTGAAGAACTGATGCTTTTGAAGTGTGGTGTTGGAGAAGACTCTTGAGAGTCCCTTGGACTGCAAGGAGATCCAACCAGTCCATTCTGAAGGAGATCGAGCCCTGGGATTTCTTTGGAAGGACTGATGCTAAAGCTGAAACTCCAGTACTTTGGCCACCTCATGAGAAGAGTTGACTCATTGGAAAAGACTCTGATGCTGGGAGGGATTGGGGGCAGGAGGAGAAGGGGCTGACCGAGGATGAGATGGCTGGATGGCATCACGGACTCGATGGACGTGAGTCTGAGTGAACTGCAGGAGATGGTGATGGACAGGGAGGCCTGGCGTGCTGCGATTCATGGGGTCGCAAAGAGTCGGACACGACTGAGCGACTGAACTGAACTGAACTGAAAGTACACTATTAGATTGCAGACCGCTGACTTCCCAATGTGTCCTCACCTGGAGGAAGGGGCAAAAGAACTCTCTGGGGTCTCTTTGCTGCTGCTGCTGCTAAGTTGCTTCAGTTGTGTCCGACTCTGTGCAACTCCATAGATGGCAGCCCACTAGGCTCCTCTGTCTCTGGGATTCTCCAGGCAGGAATACTGGAGTGAGTTGCCATTTCCTTCTCCAATGCATGAAAGTGAAAAGTAAAAGAGAAGTCATTCAGTCATGCCCAACTCTCAGCAACATACCAGACTCTTCCGTCCATGGGATTTTTCAGGCAAGAGTACTGGAGTGGGTTGCCATTGCCTTCTCCTGGGGTCTCTTTAAAAGGGCACTAATCCCATTCACGAGTGCTCCACCCTCCTGACCAAATCATCTCCCACTGGCCCCACTTCCTAAGATCATCACATTAGAGACTAGGTTTCAACATGTGAATTTGGGCAGATGCAAATATTCAGCCTGGAGGTTAGTGCAAATCACCACATGGAGAATGTGAAATGAGAAAGAAAGAGAGCAAGTGTCAGAGTGGCAGCTAGAGATGGAGTAGCGTCCAGGGGACAGGAGTGTGCTCACACTTGGAGGGGGCAGTGAAAGGAGGAGACGGAAGTGCAAGCTCAGGAAGGAGGGGGAGGCTGGTTGGCATGGGCCTCCGAGGAGACAGTGACCTTTGTGACATAGGTCAGCTTTCTTTTCTCTTTTCTAGTGTATATATTCATACTTGATATGCACTCAGTATGTCAGCAAACTTGGAAAACTCAGCAGTGGCCACAGGACTAGAAAAGGTCAGGTTTCATTCCAATCCCAAAGAAAGGCAATGCCAAAGAATGCTCAAACTACCGCACAATTGCACTCATCTCACACGCTAGCAAAGTAATGCTTAAAATTCTCCAAGCCAGGCTTCAACAGTGAACCATGAAATTCCAGATGTTCAAGCTGAATTTAGAAAAGGCAGAGGAACCAGAAATCAAATTGCCAATATCCGCTGGATCATGGAAAAAGCAAGAGAGTTCCAGAAAAACATCTATTTCTGCTTTATTGACTATGCCAAAGCCTTTGACTGTGTGGATCACAATGAACTGTGGAAAATTCTGAAAGAGATGGGAATACCAGACCACCTGACCTACCTTTTGAGAAATCTGTATGCAGGTCAGGAAGCAACAGTTAGAACTGGACATGGAACAATAGACTGGTTCAAAATAGGAAAGAAAGTACGTCAAGGCTGTATATTGTCACCCTGCTTATTTAATTTCTATGAAGAGTACATCATGAGAAATGCTGAGCTGGATGAAGTACAACCTGGAATCAGGACTGCTGGGAGAAATATCAATAACCTCAGATATACAGATGACGCCACCCTTTTGGTAGAAAGTGAAGAAGAACTAAAGAGACTCTTGATGAATGTGAAAAGGTTGGTTTAAAATTCAACATTCAGAAAACTAAGATCATGGCATCTGGTCCCATCACTTAATGGCAGATAGAGAAACAGTGGAAACAGTGACAGACTATTTTGGGGGGCTCCAAAATCACTGCAGATGATGACTGCAGGCATGAAATGAAAAGACACTTACTCCTTGGAAGGAAAATTGTGACCAACCTAGACAGCATATTAAAAACCAGAGACATTACTTTGCCAACAAAAGTCCATCTAGTAAAGGCTATGGTTTTTCCAGTAGTCATGAATGGATGTGAGAGTTGGGCTGTAAAGAAAGCTGAGCACCAAAGAATTGATCCTTTTGAACTGTGGTGCTGGAGAAGGCTCTTGAGAGTCCCTTGGACAGCAAGGAGATCCAATCAGCCCATCCGAATTTCCATACTGTTTTCCATCGCAGCAGCAGTTGCTGCTGCTGCTGCTGCTGCGTCACTTCAGTCATGTCTGACTTTGTGGGACCCCATAGATGGCAGCCCACCAGGCTCCCCCATCCCTGGGATTTTCCAGGCAAGAATACTGGAGTGGGTTGCCATTTGCTTCTCCAATGCATGAAAGTGAAAAGTGAAAGTGAAGTCGCTCAGTCGTGCCTGACTCTTAGCGACCCCATGGACTATAACCTACCACCTCCATTCATGGGATTTTCCAGGCAAGAGTACTGGAGTGGATTGCCATCGCCTTCTCTGATAGCAGCTGCACTAGTTTACAAATCCCACCAACAGTGCACTAGGGTTCCAATTTTTGCTCATCCTTGCCAACACTTGTCATCTTTTGCTGTTTTTAATTATCGTTATACTAACAGGTGTGAGGTGATATCTCATTGTGGTTTTGATTTGCATTTTCCTCTTGATCACTGATGTTGAGCAACTTTTCATGGACCTCTTGGCCAGTAAATCTTCTTTGGAAAAATATGTCAGTTTTCAATGGGAACTGAGGAGTTTCAGAACCAAGTAGAACGTTCGCATTAAGCCATCCAAGCCCTTCAGTTGTTGTGCAGAGCTTAATGCACAGTAAGGATCTTGGCTGTCCTAGGCTGCAGAGAGAGGGGGTGGCAGGCAGAGCACTTTCTCCTCCAGAAGAGAAGTCCTACTAGTTATGGTTCTTGTGCTTCTGAAAATAGGCATCTGAGTTGCCAGTGGCAAGTTTCGTGAGGCTGCAGTTGGCTGATACCCCTATATCTCTGCGTCCAAGGCTGAATTATCCATGCACAGCTCATGATCACTCCCCAGAGACCATGGCCACTAACGCCTGCCAGCAGTCACCCCCACGATGAATGTGATTTCACTTCTTTGTCAGTGATCTGGAAGAAAGAATGGAGAACACCACATCCAGCTCGGTAGATGCTGCTGAGGGAGGCAGGACAGCTAGCATCTTGGAAGAAAGATGCAGAATTCAGCCACTTGGATGAGTTAGACAAATGATTCAAAGGGGAAAAAGAAAAAACAAGATGAAGTTTGCCAAGAGTAAGATTTAAAAATACCATCACACACGCCCAGAGGATAAAGATTCAACAGGTAGAGCTTAGAAGAGACAAAGGAACCAAGAAAAGACAATTGCTTCCAAAAGCTGGGAAATTATTTCCTATTACTATCAGTTTTGGTCTCAAAATTCCCATAATATTGTATCTTAGATATTTGCAATTATTAAAAATTGAACTAAAGAGAGCTAGGAACAAGAAAAAGAATGGAAGGAGATAAGAAATATACCTTTCATAGGAAAGATGAAGAGTAGAAGGACGAAAGGTTTGAGTATTGTCACGACCATTCAACAATTTTTTTTTAAAAAAAGGCCACCTCGTTCAAACAGCCCACTCACTGGCAAAGACCCTGATGCTGGCAAAGACTGAAGGCAGGAGGAGAAGGGGAAGACAGAGGATGAGATGGTTGGATGGGATCACCAACTCAATGGACATGAGTTTGAGTAAACTCTGGAAGTAATGAAGGACAGGGAAGCCTGATGTGCCGCAGTCCATGGGGTCACAAAGAGTCAGACACAACTGAGCAGCAACAAAGATGTGAATATATCAGTAAATGAACGTAACATCTTTAACCACGGCTTTACAGTGTTCAAAGAATAAATATTAGGAAAACCGGTTTGTCTTCAC